>PVJX010032061.1:0-20712 GCA_004027295.1 Dolichotis patagonum | reverse complement strand
AGTCTGAAGGAGAGAGACCCTGGTGCATCAGGACCTGCACTTGTGCGGTTGACTCAGGGTGCTGGGAGAACAAGGAAATCCCCCCCTCTCTGGGGGCAGCTGAGAGTGTGGCAGACTTTCAGCAGCCTGAAAGAGAGAGACCCTGGCGCATCAGGACCTGCATGGTGCAGTTGACTCGGGGTGCCAGGAGAACAAGGAGCTCCACCCCTCTCTGGATGATGGCTGAGAGTGTGGCAGACTTTCAGTGTCCTGAAGCAGAGAGACCCTGGTGCATCGGGACCTGCACCATGCAGTTGACTTGGGATGCTGGGAGAACAAGGAACTCTTCCCATCTTTGGGGGGCGACTGCGATCCTGCCTGCATGTGGGCTGGGAATCAGACATCTCGTGTCATCCTGTCACCCATCCCGTGTCCCCCCTCCCCCTCCCCACTGCCTAGCAAGTGGGAGCCAGTGGACTGTGCATCTTGTGAAAGGATTGGCTATGTTATTTGGTATGAGCTCCCCATGTGCAAGGGTGTGGACAGCCATTTGGAGAATGGGAGACAATATGACAGATAGTGAAGATCCTGGGCTGTCTAGCTTTGAAATTTGTGCTTTCTTATGGCCCATTCTGTTCTGTTTTGTTGTGTTTAATTTTACACCCTTTTAAAATAAAAAATTTAAAAAAAGATAGTTTGCATTTTGTTATGTCATGGATTTAGTATCCCTAATGTTCTTCATCTTCTAAATGGTTCAAAAGTCTGTCCCTTAAAATAGGAGTATATAGAAGTTGGATACTAGCTCAAAAACCAGTATTGCAAGAGTTCAAAGAAGACAGGAATTCTCACAACTTTGATTGCTGAAGGTGTAGGGACCTCAAGGGTTTGTATGTTACTTGGATTTAAACTATATAGTGCTGCATAAATTTTTTTTTTTGTCCAAGCCATTTTGTCTTTCAAAGATGTCAAAGCTATGCAGAAGCACAAAAATCTCACATTTGTCTCTGAATTCTGTACCTGGGGGCTCTTTAATGACCCACAACCTACAGTTTGTCCTCTAGAAACTACTCCTATCCATGTGCCTGGCCACTATGCTCGGGAACCTCATCAATATCTTGGCTGTCAGCTCTGACTTCCACCTCAACACCCCCATGAACTTCTCCTCTCCAAAATCTCTTTGCTTAGCATCCATTTCTCCCCAACTGTGGCCACAGAGATGACTGTGGATATTTTACTTCACAGTGGTAATCACCAATCTAGGGTTATACACAGATGTCTTTTTCTTATCCTTGTGTATATGGAAGACAAGTCCCTGATTTTGATGCCTTATGAGTAATTTGTATCCATCTCTTACTCAACCATCACAAATGCCTGCATTTGTGGCATGTTAGTATCCATTTTTGTTAGCTCCTTTGACTCCTGTCTAAATAATTGTATTGTCTTAAAGTTTTCTTACTTCAAGGATATGAATATTGCTGATTTCCAATGTAACCATGACTACTTTTATGATCTTGTATATTTTGAAGACTTCTTCAGTAATAGAGTGAAATATATACCGATAGTGTCATATTTTTTCCATGATCATATGTAACTTTTTGTCTTATTCCAAAATTATTTCTTCTTTCTGAAAATTCTATAATCTGGGGAGAAGTATAATAAAGTTATTTCTATTTATGAGTTTCATCTGTCATTTGTGTATTTTATGGAACTGGTATTTGAGTACATGTTGGTTCATTTGCATCAAAATTTCCCAGGAACAATTCAATAGACCTGCTAATGTACACTAGGGTGAATCCTGTGCTGACTTTCTTCATGACTAGCCTGAAGAAGATGAGCATATTAAGTACTCTGGAGAGACTCCACAGCCAGACAGTCTGGTCTTAGGACCTGTGACATCTACCTGAATGGAACTGAAAAAAGAAAAACAACCTAGCATCTAGAGTCTAAACCCTGACTTTTTGCCATGTTAACATTGTACTTTTTTACTTTAATTTCTCATGAAATTTCATTGCATAATATTGGTGGAATAAAAAGGGCATTTTGAAGTTCAACTTTTCAGTTTGAAAAGTAAAACTTTCCTGAAGATGTCTGATGTTGAGTGTGTCACAATATGAATGCAGTTGAAGTAACTGAAGTTTGTACTTAGCATGGCTAAATTTATGAGACCTTTTGTATATACTTTAGTCCAAAAATTAAATGAAGGTTAACACTTAAAAGGTATATATAAATGACAGGAGTATGTAGAGAAAGAATGCAAAAGCTGTTCTGGACATTTATTTTCCTTTGCCTCATTCTTGGATTAGTACTCAGAAGCCCTTAAAGGTTGGGATTGTGTGGACTAATTTGACTAATTATGAGATCTGTGCA
Source organism: Dolichotis patagonum (assembly GCA_004027295.1). Classification (NCBI taxonomy): domain Eukaryota; kingdom Metazoa; phylum Chordata; class Mammalia; order Rodentia; family Caviidae; genus Dolichotis; species Dolichotis patagonum. The sequence goes on along the minus strand of PVJX010032061.1, from coordinate 18,366 downwards.
TTGACCCTCCACACTCATATAGTCATCAGTAATCACTTTTGCCTCAAGCTTTTCAGTCTGAAGATTGAAATCCATTGAAATCTATACCTGTGTTCCCAGTCTTTTTTGTTGTCTGAATCAGGAATATCCTATAAAATTTTCTGTTTTTTGTTTATGTTTCACATTTCAGAAATCATTGTAGATTTGTCTGGTAGGACCAATGGGCATAACTGAATACTTTATGCCTTGAGCTTAGAAGGTCATATAATAGTGTACTACATGCCAGTTCCTCTAGTATTTTAGTTTGAGTGCACCAGTTTGATATCCTTGCTGTGTCTACTTCATAAGTGTGTCAAACAAGAAGCCCATACCTGCCATTACTGATTCTCTAGGTTATTCTAGAACCTTCAGTGGTCTTCTGGTATGTGAGAGATGTGGCATGTGAGAGATTTAGAAAATAATTGCAGTAGAGATGCCATCTAACTCAATAACTGTTAAAGGGAAAAATGGATGGAGGAAGGACTGCTAGAGTCATTGCTTTCCATCATAGACATACACAAAAGTTTGGATACTGAGACATAATAATATCATTATGCACAGTTTTCACTAGAAGAGTTTTTATTGTTATGTACTTGGTTGTCATAGAGTTCCTAAATTCTTAAAGTTTTCTTTACTCTTATATGGGATCTGCTTTCCAAGGACATCTAATCAACGGTAGCAGATTTTGAGTGGCTTAGCATTTTGAGTGGTTTCCTTAGCATTTCAAAAGGAATGAAATTCCTTCTCAGGGTGCTGGTGAGGAAGACAGTGAGGATGGAAGTAACTGAAGCATCATGAACCAATATTGAAATATTTGAAAAATTCCTGAGTAGCAATGTCTGAGATAACAGTTCATGTAGTTCCCCCCCATTTTAACAGAATTCTGTTCCTCAATTATGAGAGAATTATTAATATCTTTAAAGCATGAAAGAGGCTCACTATGGTTGTGTAATCTATTACAGGTTGTTGGGTAAGATGGTGAAGAAATATTTACACATGACTATCCAGTATCACATAGAGGGAATATCACCAGTTGAATCCTGGCACTTAGACTCTTTTAAACCTAAGCACCCATTTCTAGCCCTTGAAAGACAGTAGGCAACATATGTAAGTGATTTTAAGTCTAATTTAACTATGTACTGCAAGCCATTACCTGGAGAGGCTTATAAGAATCACAGTCTTGAGCTGGGGATTTAGCTCAGTGGCTTAAGCACCTGCCTGGAAAGTGTGAGGTCGTGAGTTCGATCCCCGGTACAAAAAAAAAAAAGAATCACAATCTTTACTTGTACCACTTTCCTTGTTAAGGAGTCAAAATTTGTATACAAATATACATATTTTTCAAAATGGTGATAGTATTTTCTTAGAGTAAAAGAGGTATATGTTCTTTTTTATTTTTTATTATATAGAAACAATAAAGTTTCCACATAAAATAATGGAATGACTAGTTATGACATTGCATATTGTTATCATCAAAGTAGTTACAGTACAAGCTATGGGCAGAGATATCTTTCTTTGCTACATAATTTCCATTTATGAAAATCATGTTTTCTAGGAAAACAAGATAGTACTTATTCTTGTTACTTTGAAAAGGTAGCATGTCTTTTACTGTGATCAATGTCTCATCTGTAATATTCTCTATCTAAATTATTCAGATGAGTTTTGCAATGTAAGTGTATACAGAACATCATAGCTCAGAAAACATTAAAAGAGTTTTAAGAAGGTGAGGTTTTTCATAACTTGCAGATTGCTGAAGATGTGTGAACATGACATGCATATATGTTTTTAATGAAAAGTTGGGTCAAAATATATTAGAACCTGCTCATGATCCTGGCAGTCAGCTCTGATTCCTGGCTGCATACCCATATGTAGTTCTCCTCTCCTGTCTCTCTTTGACTGCCATGATGGTCTCTATGGTTGCAAAAATGATTATGGACCTCCAACCTCATAGCAGCATCATTTGTAATCCTGTCCACTTGTGAAATCATGCCTATTTTGGCAACTTACTCAGTTTCATAGTGAAGTACATTGACAGTGTCATATTCTTTTTCCCTCAGTCTTATAAATGTTTTTCTCTTACTGCAAAATTATTTTCTCACTCTGAAAATCTCATAGTCTGGTAGGAAGTTTAAAGTCTTATCCTCTTATGGGAACTGACTGTTGGTTGTTCAGTTATTTTATGGAGTAGATGTTGGCATATATGTTGACTCAGCCCTGTCAAGTTTTCCAAGAAACAGTTTGGTAGCCTCAGTAACATGCACTATGGCCTCCCCTGTACTGAATCCTTTTATGTATGGCCTGAAAGTAACAGAATTCTAATCTTAGGACCTATGGCATCCACCTGAATATAGCTGGAAAGCAGTAAAACAACCTGACACCTGGAGTTGCAAATCCTGCCTCTTTAGTCATGTTAATGTTGTACTTTGCAAACTTCAGTTTTTCATAATTTTATAGTAGTGTAGGGAGATGAAAAGGTAATTTTAAAGTTCAGTGCAAAATTTTCAATTTGGAAAAAAGAAAGTTCCTGATGATGTATGATGATGACTGTTTCAAAACAATGTGATCATAATTGAAGTCACTGAAGTGTGTACTTCATATGATTAAAATTGTAATAGTTTATGTGCATTTTATTCCAAAAATGAAATAAAAGACAGACATTTAATAATTATATATAAATGTCAGAAGTGATTAAGACACACCAGCTTTTATGTGATGAAAGGAAGAACCTGAAATCCCTTATGGACATTGATTTTCTTTTTTCTCCTTCATATCTTAATGTAAGAAAATCCTTAGAGATTGGGATGGCATGGACCAACCTGGATAATTACAAGTTCTGTGCACTAAGGCTCCAAGGTTGTACAATAGTCAATAATCACCTTGTGCCTCCAGCCCTTCACTGTGATGGCTCCACTCCAGTGAGCTGCACACTCGTGTCCTAGCTCCCATGGTTGTCTGCATCAGGAAGTTACTATCTGACTTTGTGTTTGCTTCATTATTCAGGACAAAGACAGGTTTCATGGAGCAGAACACACATAAGGGCCTTTGGGTGTGCACTCCTTGACTATGACCCAGCAAAGAAACAGCATTACCCTGTGAGTGTAGATATGACTGATATGTGAAGGATTCTTTCAAGTATTGTTTCCTCATCATGAGGACAACATGGCAGTTTGTGTTTGGCAGCAAAAATGAAGAAATGCAAAAACTATTCATTACAAGGAATGGAACTATTGTGGTTTTTGTGGTAGCAGGAAAAGCAGAATTATTATTTCAAATTTGTTTTCTGTATACTCTGTTTCTACTTGCCAATGGTGTCTCAGCCATGGCAGGAGAAAATGTGTCTTTTTCAGTGATTCCTAAGCACTCCAAGAGGATTATGAAGAGGATTATAAGGATACAGCAGACTAGAATAGTAACTGTGACATCATGAATATGTCTTTCAGGGTTCAGGCACTAAGCTTAGTTTTCAGGCACTAAGCTTCTTTTTCTGTGTAACTTATTTTGATTTGTTTTATTTTATTTTATTTTATTTTATTTTATTTTATTTTAATTTTATGTGGTTTGTCTTTCAGAGAGTGTAAGTGCTCATATTGATATTGCCTATAGAAAAGGGAAGAGTCTATCATTTGAGTGGATCTTAAAGTACATGAGTAGATTCAAAGATGAGTTAGGTGAATTGCATGGTCTGAATAGAGGCAAAGGACATCATGGAGAAATTATTCTGGCAGGTTGTCCTCTTAACACAGAAACTTGTTTAATTCTGCTACTTTGGAGATAGACTCTTTACTCTTTTTCTCTTACTTTTAAGGGTTTCTGAAAGCTTCACAGTACAGAGAAGTGAATGTCCTCAGCTGTATCCAGCACAGACAGAAATAGATGACAGGGAAATATCTTAAGGAGCACTCTGATCATTTGGCACAGATTTCTCTCCTGCAACCACTGCAAGATGTTCTTGTAGCTTCTCACATCTTTCTCATGCTTGCCAATATTTCACTCAGTTTCAAGTGGGGACATGTCATGGCTGGGTTTCATTTCTATTTAGCAAATGAAAGAGTTCAAAATGTATCTCAGATGTAATTAAGATTATTAACTTTGAACCTCTGTTTACATCTTTCTCTGGGTTTGGAAACAATGTAAACTTGTAGTGCATTGCAAAGTATCTTCCAATCTATTTTTTTTTTGTACTAGGGATTGAACTCAGTACCTGGTTTAAGTGCTTGGGAGGCAAAACTTAAGGCACTGAGCTAAATCCCTGGCCTTTCCAATTCATTTTTTAATCATTTTAGCTCTAGTTATTTTTATGGGAATTCAGAGTAGCCATATGATATCTCTGAGACAGCGTTGTCATTAGTGTTTATTTCTAATTGAAGAAATGCCTTAAGGTTATAACAGATGAATGCTCTATTTGGAATTAATGTGTAAAAAATTAGAGCAAAATAAAAATAGGCTTTATTATTTTTAGTGTTGCAAGCATCTGAGTTAGTTAGAAATATCATAGGCAGTGAGACAGGGCTAGGTCCTCAAAAGAGCCAGTGCATAAGCCCAGATACCTGTCAACTGTGGGGGAGAAGGACACCTCCTGCTGTGGGCCAGGCCTCAAGACAAAAGACCAAACAAATACACCCATATCCTGAGGACTGATATTCTAAATAGTTCCCTATCACCCTAAGGAAGCCAGGAGTCACCATCCCAACCCCCTAGGAAAGAGCCACTGCTCATAAGAATGCTTGCTTTCTTATGCTGGCTTCCCCATTTGTCACCAATTTAATTAATTTACTAATCTCATTGGCTAACTATAGTCATGTCCCACTTTATGCCAATCTGCCTTTTGAGTTCCCAGTTTTCCCCAACCTTGAACCCATCTTGCCCCATGATTTTGCTCTATAAAGGTCCCTAGAAAAGACAAGAGTCCTTGGTAACCCACTGTAAAAGAAATTTTCCCTGTTAATAATGTATGACTTGTACTGTTTGAAATATTTGTACTGTTCTTCCATGGCTTGTACAAAGTTTGTACTGTTCAATTGAGCTGTTACAATCTAAAGTTGCCCAAGGACGGAGCTGACTGGAAAACTGGGTTACGAGATAAAAACTGCCCCCTTCTCATGCTTAAGGAATTTACAACTTGAGCTTTTCCAGGGCATCTGCTGTCCATATTAGGAAGCGTCCACTGCCCCCAGCCTCGGACCCTCATCCTATGGATACTTTCTCCAATGAATGTAGAATTGCCTTTCAAACTAACCAATGCCATCTGCTTCTGTACCCGCGCTTGCGAAGCCTCCTCCTCCCTTTGTCCTATAGCTTAAAAACCCTGCTCAGGCTTAGCTCAGGGCTCCCTGTTCCTGCGTGTTCAGTGAGCCCCACGCATGCTTGGATAATAAAGACCCCATGCCCATTGCATGAGAAGGCATCTGTTGGTGTCTTCCTTCATGTGGCGGGCATCTCGACCCTCACACCACTTGGGACTCCTTCTGTCTCTCTCTCAATAAATATGTTCTACTCTCTCTCAATAAACATATTCTACCCTTAACCTCCAATGTTCCTAAAATTCATTCTTTGATTTTAGAGAACAGGAACTCGTACCAGACATAGTAGGTCAGGAGTTTCATTCTCCTATATCATTAGTGAGAAAACAATCTTTATATTTACTATGTTCTTTCACTTGGAATTGATCTTTTTCTATTTCTGTTGCAATACATTTTACTTTTGTGTTTGTGTAAATATATGCATATGTTTGGAGAGGAAGGACGTGCTTTCATTTACATCTGACTCCTTAGAGCCTACACATCATTTGACACAGAAGAGGTATCAAAAGTAAAACCTCTGGTAAACATTGAAAGGACTCTACCCTAAGTCACAGTAATTGTCCTTAATCAGCCTGATGTGAAGATAATAGGTGTGTTATGTTCTGCATGTTCCTTCCTTTTCCAGATGCCTCTTAGGTGTGGGACAAGATAAGATAGCTTCTGTTTATATCCATTTCATTAACACTTGGTTGCTACAGTCCATTTGTTAACATCTATATCAATATTCAAAAGCACAGCAGAGATCCTCATAGGTGTAAAGAGGCATGAAGTGCAGGGAGCAGTGAATATATGCCACAGGCTGAGATGCAGTATAGAACTTCCTGTCATTCTAGGCACCATTATCATTTGAATTCACAGCTCAGTATTTACCAGTGAACTTCCTACTTGCTTAAGGTGTAATCCTTTGTTTCAGAAACAAAATGTCAAAGAAGTGAATAATTTCCAAGTTGTCTTGAGTTGCCACAGATGTGCAGATACATAATAGTCTTCTTATTTTTCTCAAGCAGCATGAGCACAAAGAAGAAGAAAGATTCTACACAGTTTGCTAATTGCTGCAAGTCAGTGACACAGGACTAAATGCTCATTTCCTCAGCGCCATCCCTGAGCACAGGCTCTACCACTACAGCAAAATTCAAATGTTATGGGCTGGGGGTTTAGCTCAGTGGCATAAGCACCTGCCTGGCAAGCATGAGGTCATGACTTTGATCCCCAGTACTAAATAAATAAATAAATAACTCCCCATGTGAGAATAAAATTTCTTTATGTGTGGTCATAAAAATATCATCACTGATGTTGAACATGGTTTATTTGCCATTTCTGCTTTTTCTGAGAGTGTCTTTATTTCAGATGTCCATTTTGAATTGTGTTTTTAAATTTGGGGGATCTGATATTTTTCAATCTTTTATGTGTTTTATATATTAGTTCTTCATCTAAAGAACAATTGACTAAGATTTTTTTCTCAAATCCTAGGGTTTTTTTTCAGTCTGTTGATTTCTTTTGCTGTGCAAAATGAAATTCAAGTTGTTGATTCTTTATTATATATCCCATGCACTCAGAATTTTATGAATCTTTGCCTACACATGTATTTTCAGGGGTTCTATCTATTCTGTCTTCTAGCAGATTTTAAAGTTTCTCTTTTAATATTTAGATCTTTGATCATTTTGATTTTAGTTTAATGCATGGTGAGAGATGGAAATTAAAACAATACTTAGATTTTATCCTATTCCAAAATGAATGGCTACTATCAACAATTCAACCAGTAACAAATGCTGACAGAGTTATGCGGGGAAAGGAACTCTTCTCCACTATTAGTGAGAATGAAGACTGGTGCAAGCACTGTGGAAGTCAGTGTGTAGATTCCTCAAAAACCTGAGACTAGTGGTTCTATTTGGTACAGCTATTTCCCTTCTTGGTATCTTCCCAAATGAATGTCATGTAGAACTACGTTACTTGTGAATACACGAATTTGTAAAACACTCTAAAATTTGTTGCTATACTTGTTTTCATTTTTTCAATGATTTTTCTATTTTAAAAAGGTGTTCAAGCATTATGGTTGCACATAATGTAAGAAGAGTCTCACAATTCCATCTCCTGAGCTTCTCAGAGGATCCAGACCTGCAGCCCATCTTCTTTGGACTGTTCCTGTCCCTGTACCTGGTCACAGTGCTTGGGAACCTGCTCATCATCCTGACTGTCAGCTCTGATTGCCACCTCTACACCCCTATGTACCTCTTCCTCTCCAACTTGTCTTTGGTTGATATCTGCTTAATCTCCTCCATGGTTCCAAACACAATTTTGAATATCTTAAGTCACAGCAGAGTCATCTCCTATGTGGGCTGCCTTACCCAGATGTCTATTTTTATCCTTTTTACATGTATGGACAACATGCTTTTAACTGTGATGGCTTATGACTGGTTTGTGGCCATCTGTCATCCCCTGCACTATACAGTCATTATGAATCCTCACCTCTGTATCTAATTTTACTTTTGGTCTTTGTTGGTCTTCTGGAGTGCCAGCTGCACAATTTAATTGCTTTACAACTTACCTGTTTCAAAAATGTGGAAATTGCTAATTTCTTCTGTTTTCCTTCTCAACTTCTTAATCTTTCGTGTATTGATACTTTAATCATCATCATAGTCCTATATATTTTTGGTACCGTTTTTGGCTTTGCTCCCATGTCAGGGATTGTTTTCCCATACTATAAGATTATTTCCTCTATTCTGAAAATTCCATCATCTGGAGGGAGGTTCAAAGCCTTTTCAACCTGTAGTTCTCACCTGTCAGTTGTTTGTTTATTTTATGGAACAGGCCTTGGTACATATCTTGGTTCAGCTGTGTCATATTCTCCCAGCAAGGGCATGGTGGCTTTACTGATGTTCACTGTAGTCACCCCTATGCTGAATCCCTTCATCTACAGCCTGAGGAACAAGGACTTTCTTATCACGCTGAAGAAGCTCCATAGTTGCAGAGTGTAATCCCTGGACCTCTGACATCTATTTGGAATATAGTCTGGAAAATGTGGTGAATCTCTAGACTCAAAACCTCTCTGAAAATATTGATTCCTTGGCTATATTTCAGGAGTTTGATGTGTGCAATTTATTGTATTTCATAATAGAATCATGACTGGTGGAGAAATGTTGGAATAGAGCTTCTTCATATGTGTACCAAATTCATTTGGGGCCATAAAAATTTGGAGATGGATGAAAATGATGGTTGTACAAAACTAGAATTATAGTTAGTGTTACAAAGCTGTGCATCTAAAAATGATTAAAATGGCATATTAGAATACATGTACCCAGCAAGGTGTCATGGAATATGCACTAGGGAGGCTGAGGCAAGAGGTTCATTGCAAGACCAGCCAGGGATACAAACTGAGCTCAAGGCCAGCCTGGACTGCAATAGTGATCCCTGTTTCAAGAAGACAAAAAAAAAAGAATATGTGTATCTTACCACAATGGATATTAGAAATAAAAAGCTAATGATCTACTTTTTAAAATTGCATAAATTAACAAAAAACATTGTGGCCTTGGGAATCTTCTGTCGAGTGAGGGCACAAAAATTTTTGTGGAAATTTGTTTTCTTTCTTTTTTTCTTCAACTTCCATTCAACTTTAGGTGTTTCAAATATTGGGATTACATGGATCAAAATAAGTAAGTATAAACTGTGCACATTAAGTCTTCCTGATAATATAATACTACATAATCAGTTAATTCCTCTAGATTATATTTTATCATTCTTATCTAAATGAAATCATTTCTGTGTCATTTAGATCCATCTCCTCTTTCATCACTGTATCTCCTCCACATATTTAACATTGTTAATATTAATTCTTTGTGCTATCCAAGGGCTTTTTTTGGTTCACAGCTAGGTGACAGATTTGGGATCTATATGGATATAACACAGCATAGATGCAGCCTAAATGAAAAAAAAAATAATGGACAGAGGAAAGAATACTATTGTGGTCTATTTGAATGTTCCCCCAAAGCCTCATGTAGCCCTGGAAGTGGCTGAATCTAGCCTTTGTGACTGGTTCGTTGTCTAGCACTGGGATTGGTGGTGTGAGTGCTACACCCACCCAGGGAGGGGTGGTCTGTATACAATATCAGGGAGGAAAGGAAGCATTCTTTTCCCTTTTTACCCTGTTCACTCTTGTCACTTGTGGCTTCCATGAAATGTTGCCCATTAGCCATGCCTCCCTGCCTTAGAGCCAGCTGAGTATAGACTGAAATCTCCAAAAACTATAAACTAAATAAATTTTTCTTTCCCTAAATTTGGGTGTCAGGTATTTTGTCTCATCAGTGAGAGAAAAATAACTGGAGCAAATACTTAAAAGATTGTTTCTATCATGAATACACATTGAAGGTTTGGACAGTGAAATCTTTCTGCAGCTAAGAACATTGTGAAATGAATGTACTTGACTGTCATGGGGGATCCAAAAGTCTCAGTCAAAGTTTTCTTTCCTTTCAGACCAGACCTGCTTCTCATTTACATCTAACATTGGATTGGAAATATAATCCTGATATTTTTGCTGTCAGTTTTGAGTGCTTTTTATGGAAGGAATGTAGTGTTCCTTGGTTCAGCTGTGTCACTGCTTCCAAAAGGCGTTGGTGATCTCAGTGATGTACACTGAGGCCATGCCCATGCTGGTAATCTTCATCTACAGCCTGAGCAGCAGGGACATTAAAATGCCCTGGAACAATTTTATGTTAGCGTGTCCTAATATCCCAACCTGTGACATCTGCTGACAATGCACTTTTCCATATGCAACCTAAACATTTCTAGACCTATCAACCCTGCTTCTTTAGTTATTTTAGTCCCATTTCATTTCAAAACAACAGTTAATAATGTGAACATGGCAGCCCAGAAAAACTGTGTGTATATACATACATGCTATAGAGATGTTTACTAGACAGAATTTGAAGTAAGTCTCTTCAGAAAATCTAGTGCATACTCTCAAGATAAAAGCATGCTGTAGTCAGAAGTTGGGAATGTTTGCGTGTTTTGTGGGTTGGAAATTTATTTAATGTGTGAATTTACAGAATGTTTTGTCATGATTTATAGGAAAAACAGGATGACCTACCCAGAGTTAGAAAGGTAATGGCTAATTTTACAAATAAAAGAGGACCCATTTCAGTGAAATGTAGGAGTCCAGCCCATTGTATTTCTGAAGGTCTTATTTCTTTCCTTTACCTTACCAACTAAACTAATTCACAAACCTAAATATCCCTTAGAGGAGTTTGAATGTGATAGCCCTACAGTAAGAATAAATAAAACCAGAGAACATGAATATGTATAACTTTCAGTAACTTTGTATCCTATAGTTGCAATTTTTTTTGTACCAAGGATTGAACTCATGACCTTGTGCTTGACAGGCAGGTGCTTATGCCATTGAGCTATATCTCTAGCCCAATTGCAATATTCTTATAAGTACAATTTTTTTGTTTTGTTTCAAATTTTAAAATTTTATTAGGTGGACAAAAAATAACACTAAAGCAGAGTTTCAAAACAGGCTAGTAAGGGAATAGCAATAATTAACACACTGCATATTGTTATCTTCATAGTTGTTATTCAGAGTACAAGATATAGGCATCAAATATTGTCCAGTGTTAGCTCAAAACTTTCCATTCAATGAACTACAGAAAACTAGCTGTATAACTACCTCAACTATCTTGCATGTGTGTGTGTGTGTGTGTGTGTGTGTGTATATATATATATATATATATATATATATATATGAAAGAATTCTTTCCCTCCTTCCTTTCTAACTGTGGGTAGGTCATCCTGTTTTTCCTATAAATCATGACAAAACATATATATATATATATATATATATATATATATATATATATATATATATATGAAATATATATATATATATATATATATATGAAAGAATATATATATATATTCTTTCCCATCCTTCCTTTTCCCTTTTCTCCCATGACAGTTTCTCTTTACTTTTGAATAGTTTCTTCTCCTTTCTCAATATCTCTTGTACAATTCAGTTCTTATTTACTCTTTCAGCTTCTCACATTAGGTAGAAAATATGATGTTTATTTATGTGAATCTGATTTATTTCACTGATGAGTATGATCTCAAGTTTCACCCATTTACCTATGGAAGTCTTCAGTTTATTTTTCTTTATGCCTGAGTTGTACTGCTTTACATAAAAAGAACCATATCATTTTATTCATTCCTCAATGAATTCACATTTGGGTTGTTTCTGAGATCTAGCTATTACAAATCTTGCTGCTATAAACACAGGTGCATATATATCACTGTGGTATGAGGCTTTTAGTTGATCTGGGAAGATACACAGAAGGGGAATATCTGGGACCTCTTATCTAAGTTTTTTAAAGAATCCCCACATTGATTTCCACAGTGGTTGCATCAGTCTACACTCCCAATCTAACAAAGGAAGTAAAGACCTAAACATTGAAAACTACAGTACACTGATAAAGTAGATGAAAGAAGGTATCACAAAATGGGAAGATACTTATTCATCCTGGATAGGAAGAACCAACTCAGTGATAATGACTATACTCCCCAAACTCTAACATAGATTTAACATAATCCAAATTAAAATACCACTACCATACCTCACAGAACTAGAGAAAATAGCCCTAAAATTCATATGGAAACAGAAGAAACCCAGAGTAGCAAAGGCAATTCTGGGCAACAAAGGCAAGCACGAGGCCTCTCACTCCCTGACTTGAAAACAAAGCTACTGTGATAAAATGAGTGTGCATTCACAAAAACAAAGCAAAACAAAACAAAACACACAGACACACACACACACACACACACACACGATATCTGAGGGTCAGTGGAACAGACTAGAAGACCAACTACACAGACACTTAGCCATCTTATCTTTGCAAAGAGGCCAAACATGTTCACTAGAAGAAAGATAGCCTCTTTAATAAATGGTGATTGAAAAACTGGCTTTCCATATGCTGAATACTAACACTACACTCATGTCTATCACCATGCATTAAACTAAAGTAAAAATGGATCAAACATCAAAATATTAAAACAGAAAGACTAAATTTACCAGAAAGGAAAATATGTAGAAATCTTGAAGACACAGGTGGAGGCAAAGACTTCATAAACAAAATGCAGACTTATGGGAAATACTACAAATTAATTGATAAATGGGATCTCATTTTATTGAAAAACTTTTGCACAACAAAAGAAATTGCTGGAAGAGAGAAAATACAACCCATTGAGTGGGAAAAAATTATAGCTAGTTATCCCTCACAAGACAGAATTATATATAGAATAACTCAGGAGGTTCTAAAACATAAGAATGCACTCCTAAATTTGCAACCAGAATGCACTTTGGAAAGAGCAATGAAACAATATCAATATCTGTGAATACTACATCTTTGCTCTTATTATTTTTAACATTTCATGCCTTTAATTCATTTATATTACCAGTACATATTGACTACAATCATCATGGGAAGTTGATGGATGCATATAACACATCTAAATTCTTTTTACTTTCTTTTCTCCTTCTCTCCATCTTCCCTCTCTTTATATCATGGTTTCCTTAGCATTTGCAAAAAAAAAAAGTCTCCCCTTCTTTTCTATCTTATTTATTTTCCTCTTTCAATGACTTTTACTTGTGTGTTTATCACATAAGAGAAACCATGCAATATTTGTTTGTATGACTGACTTTTTCACTTAACATTATTGTCTCCAAGTACATATACTTTCTTACAAGTGACTCAAATTTATCCATTAGAGCAGAATCTTACTATTTGCTTTTCTTTTTTTATATATATATTAGGTTAACATTTACTTAAAAAAATAAAATCACATATTTGTATATACAAAAAGTCTATAAAAAGAGAATTGATGCTAATTGTTGCCTCAAAAGGTGTCTTCCTAAAATAGGGGCCAGCATGAAGAGGAAACATCATTATGTATATGCTGGCACAGAATGTAAAATTTGAATATTGTAAGACTTAACTTGCAAAGTTTAAAAAATTAGAAAAAGTAATGCACAGAATTAATTCTAATTCCATACAGACCAGTTATCTTTCAAAGCTTAAAACATAGTTTTTTTTAAAGATTAAATCATTTACCAATCAAATGGATGTATCCAGTAATGTCTTATAAAAATTTACATATGACAAGCATGCATGTGTTCTATATAGAGCACAGTTAAGATTCTAGAGAGCCACACTGGGATTTGGAATTCAAAGTACATGTGGCTAAGGTTTGTTTTGTGTTTTTGGAGCCAGAGACTGAATTCATGACCTTGTGCCTGCCAGGCAGGTACTTCTGCTGCTGAACTAAATCCCCTACCCATGGCTTAAGTTTTTAACATTAGATAATATTTAAAATTCATTTCCTTAGTTGACCTACCACATTTCTAAGTGCTCAACTGCCATGTGCATAGCTACTGTATTGGATAAAACAGAACATTTCCATTACCAGAGAAAGTTCTCTTGAATGATTCAACATCTAGTAAATATGGATGCTTTGGAAAGAAAACTAAGTGGTTAGGGATAGGTAAGAGATATTTTTCATTAATAAAAGACAAGACTTTGTCTGTTCCAGGCAATATTCTTATTATGTTTCATGTTAACACTATGCTTACTATATACCATACTGATTTTTGTAATTCTATGCATTTTTATATAATATACATGCTCAAGGTATTCATTTCAAATTTTAGACCAGGAGCACATACTATTAATTCAAGAAAATACAAAAATACAGTAAAAGTTAAATACCATCATCTACAAATCCAAAACATAAAGAATATGTTTAAATGAATAAAGAAAAAAAACCCTACTCCTAAGCCTGTAAAGAAAATTTCAAAACTTATAACCTGACAGTCTTTAAGAGCAGAAAAGGCATGCCCAGCCCATAGACTCAGCTAGCCTTGAGATTCCAATGCCAGCTGCAACTTGTAAGACAGACGTAACCCAAGGCTGGGGATTTAGCTCAGTGGCATGAGTGCCTGCCTGGCAAGCACGAGGTCATGAGTTCGATCCCCAGTACCAAAAAAAAAAAAGCCCAGAAAAGATAGACATTACTTATCCAGAAAGTACATCTTGTTGTCCTAACAGGCTAAGTTAAAGATAATGGTTGATTCTTCCTATTCGCTGAAGCACTTCACTGACCTTAAGAAACTCCCTTCAGCCTAGAACAACATATGACCCAGTCTATGTAACCAATTATAAAATGACCTACTATCACCTTTTCTAGCTCAAAACATATATAAGCATCTGTTTAACCTCAAGACAGAGCTGGTGATTTAGAACTCAGCTTCCATCAGCCTGCTAGCATGATAAAAAGCTGCCTTCCAACTCCTCAGTGCCTGTGTCTTCCATCAAACTTGGTCCTGGTTTTTCCACAACAAGTCCACCAACTAAACCATCTGATCTATACTTTCACAGGAATGATTTTATATTTAACTTACCTGTATATGCATTACTTTTATCCCTCATGTTCAGGTTTAGAAAGAGTGGGACACTTTAATTTAATTTGTATTTTTTCCTTGAACAGGACAATAAAAGTTTGAGACCTAGGTTTTAGTTCTAGCTCTCACTTAGGTATTATGAGATATTTGTAGGGAAAAAAGATCGCCCATCATGGTGGCATTTAGAAAGCTGAAGGACTGCCAGGGATTTAGCTCAGCAGCACAAACGACTACCTTGCAAGTGCAGAGTCATGAGTTTGATCCCTGGTACCAATAAAAAAATATTGGGTCAGGGATTAGCTCAGCAGCATAAGCGCCTGCTTTGCAAGTGCGCAGTTGTGAGTTTGATCACTGGTACAAAAAAAAAAGCTAAAGGAGGAACATCATAAATTCGACACCTTGAGCTGAGGATATAGCTTAGTGGCCTAAGTGCTTGCACTGGAAAGTGCAAGGTCCTGAGTTCAATTCCTGGTACAAAAACAAAAACAAACAAAAAAAAGATACCTGCATAGGCTATATGAGTCTGATCAGCCTGAAAACATGAGACCCTGTTTAAAAACAGAAACACCTGAAATATGAATTCCTTACTTACAAAATATTTATTTTATTCAATAGGAAACAAACACAAGGAAAATGTTTCTATTAAGGTAGCAAATGTTTTAACCTTGCATTGTGGATATCAACAACCCTGGTACTGGAGATTAAACCCAGGCCGTCACATTGAGATATATCCCTAACCCTTTTTATTTTATTTCAAGACAGGATCTTGCTAAGTTGCCCAGGTTGGAGAATTTTCTAGCAATACTAAGTGCTTATTACTTTTAAATCTTAACAACTGCAATTAACCACAGTACAGAAAAACATTTCTCTATAGCACATTATAGTAACAAGCCTAAAATATATAAAACACACAAAGTTTACTTGGAACTTTTCTGTAACTGTCATACTTTGCTATATCATTCCCTAATGTTATTAAAATTATTTAAGGAGCTTAAATTCTTTAAAAAATTACTAAAACTATTTTCACTAGCAAAATAATTTAGCAAATCACACAAGAAACCAGCAGGGAAGTAGCCATTTGCTTTAGAAATTTACCTACAAAGTTAGAAGCCAGTTTCTAAGTGTGAGTAGTACAGTCAGTCTTCCCTAACTAGAGGCTTGTTACTGCAATTCAACCAAGCTGCCATGGAAACATTCGGGGATTTAAAAAAAAAAATCTGTATTTGAACATGTACATACATTTTTGTCATTTTTTGGGTCATTACTCTTTAAATAATACAAAATAACTACTTACACAGCATTTATGTTGAATTAGTATTACTGTATAATTCAGAGACTGTGTCAAGCTAGACACGATATGTACAGATTATACGCAAATACTACACTATTATATGCAAGACATGTAGACATATGCAGATATTGGTATATCTCCAGGGGTCCTGGAAGCAATCCTCTTGGATACCAAGGACTACAGTTAACTGCAGTTTAGTCTTCTAATTCAGAAATCCAGATACAATTTCCTTATAATTCTATACTTTTGTATCCAAAATGATATTTCAATTAACAATGCCTTAAAAAAACTGCTCTACATATTTTTATTTTATAGTTGTAGCAAAATGCCTATTAAGTTCATAAAAAACTAATCTCCCTTTCTGAAATCACCCAGTTGCTTTAGTTTGAACTTCACCCCACTACCAATGAGCTGTGTGATCTTGGGGTGAGTTAATCAAACAAAATTAATCTCCATGTCTTGGTCTCCTCCTCTGTGAAAAAAGAATACTCTAATACCAACTATCTTATAGGGCTGCTAAAGTGAAGTCTGTGACATACAATAAGTGTTATGTCTGCAATTATTAATAAATAAATAAGAGGATCAAGAGTTCAAGGACACCCTGGATAAGACTTTATCACAAAACCAAATGCAAACAAGAAAGAAAGATCTGCTGAATTTGATGATACATGCTGAATTTGATGATAAACGCTGAATTTGATGATAACCCCTACTATTTGAGAGACCAAGGAAGAAGGATTCCAAGTTAGAGCCTAGACTGGGCAACTGAGCAAGATTCTATCCCCCCAAAAATTTTAAAATAGCCCTAGTGATGCAGTTCTGTAGCAGAGCACTTGCCTAGCATGTGTAAGATCATACGTTCAATACCCAATATGCACAAGGAGGAAAAAAAGAGAGAGACATAGAAAAAGAAAAACTACATTAAAGATAGCTGTTACAGCTGGGCCTGGTGGCACAGGCTTGAAACCATAACACTCTGGGAGGCTGATGCAAAAGATCTCAAGTTCAAGACTAGACTGAGCAACTTAAAGACTGAGGAAGATCCTTCTTTAAAATTAAACAAAACAAAACAAAACAAAACAAACCTGCAGATGTAGCTTAGTTCAATCCTGACATAGCTCAGTTCAATTCCCAAAATCTCTCTCTCTCTCTCTCTCTCTCTCTCTCTCTCTCTCTCTCTCTCTCTCTCTCTCTCTCTCTCTCTCTCTCTCTCTCACACACACACACACACACACACACACCACACAAAGAAAAATGTTGTTATAAACATTGGGGTGCTTAAAAGTTTACTTTTTTTTTCAGACAACATCTTGCTATATATGTAATTCAATCTAGCCTTGACATCACTATGTAGCCTACACTGGCATTGGATTCAATGATTTTGCCTCAGCCTCCCAAGCGCTGAGATTACAGGTGTGTATGACCCTGCCAGCCCACAACTAGTTTTAAAAAGTGATTAAAGAAAAAACTGATAGTGGTGGTACATGCCTGTAATCACAGCACTTGGGAGGGGTGAGGCAGGGTAACTATAAATTCAAGGCCAGTCTGAAATACATAGCAAGACCCTGTCTCAAAACAAAACAAAACAAAACAAAACAAAAAACTTAGTTGCACAGGATTCTAAATCCTGGAAATACAACAGTAGTTAGGTTTGTTGTGATTTGATAGAAACTTACTGAACACTGTAGCTAAACTTCAGGTTCCCATTGTTTCTGTAGAATGATGTATAAAAAAATGCCAAGTGGAGGGGAAAATGAGTATTAGTGTTTGAGACAAAACAATCCCTTTTTTCCCTAGATATGACTATGAACTTCTGATAGAACAGTTGATTTTTAAGGTAAGGCAGGAGTGAGAAGAGTATCTGAAGATTGCATGTTATAGGTTTCATATTTCTTGATAATAATCAGGGTTGATAATCAAAAGGCAGCTCTGTGAATTCCCTAGCAGATGAAAAAGATGTATATGCACATTACTTTTCTGCATGCGACAAACTTAATGAAGCCCTACTAGTTTTATCCAGTTCTTCATAACAGACAGATTGTCATCTTTAAACACTACTGGAAAATCAAAATTTTATTTTATTTTATTTTATTTTTTAATTTGAAAGAGAATAAAACAAAACGGGGCAGTACAGAGCAGATCAGAACAGGACAACATAGGCAACACAGTACTTTACATTAAGTCAACTGGACATCAACAGTAGCTAACACCATATCTCTTACTCTGCTATAGTTGAGCATAGTTTCAAATACAATAATATCAAACATAACACAATAGTATAAAGCCATGCATAGAGTGAAAGAATTACAGGGCTTTCTGAA
>PVJX010032060.1:0-20719 GCA_004027295.1 Dolichotis patagonum | reverse complement strand
AAAAAAAAAAAAATTCCTTTTATAAACAGTGTTAGTGAGACATGACTGACTTTAGTAACAAAAGAGAAGTGAAAGGTGATTTGAGGAAGTAACAAAAAACTCAGTAAAGGCTGGGATATTTCTGTGGAAGTTACTAAAAGGGAAACTCCAAAATAGACCTTGCAGTTGCACAGATCTCCACCTTAGTTTGCATATTTTGTGATTTCAGGGTATGTTCGGAGTAAAAGAGTAAATATACTTAGTATAAGTAGTTTACAAAGCTAGGGGCAAAATGAGCACACCCTGCTACAGTGCACATTATAACAAGAAAGCTAATAATATTACCAGAGTGTTCACCACAGGCAGCATGGTACTAAAAATGTTTTACATGAATTAACTTGTTTAATCCTGATAACAAGCCTGTGAGGTATGTACTATTCTTAACTCCATCTTCAGGAAACTGAAGTTCAGAGAGTGAGGACTTTCCACTGCTGGTAAGCATCTAACCTCAGATTTGAATCAAAGCCTTCTTACCTGCACCATCACTATGGCACTACAGTGTGTTGTATGTATCTTGTCTATCAGCCCTTGACACATGTGACATGAAGTCTATGTGTTATGTTGGTCCTTGGAGGAGTACAGTGATCTGGATGCCAATGTTTGGGGGAGGATGTGTCTCATTCATGGTAATCCTTGGAGGAAAGCTACCTAAAAGTAATTTCTTTCTTCCATTAGGGTCATGACAAGTCAGAGACCTACTGAGGTTGACATAATTACTTGGTGTAGTAGGCTTAATCAGACAAGGAGCATTAACATAAGCATAATCTAGAAAATCTTCTAATCCTGATTTCATTTCAACTAATACATAATGTGAAGTGTAGCTTGTAGGTACTGCTGAGGAAATCTTCCCTAGTCACAGCCTATCTGTGACAGGTCTTAACACCCTAAGATAAGGAAGGGCCATGGAGGGCCACTCCTCTACATGCATAAAGCAGGTGGACATTCAAGACGCTGACAAGGACACTTTTATTCTCTTTGTTTTCTCTCAGCCTCCAACTGACTAGAAACTCTCACTACTTCTATTACTCAGTTGAATAAAGCTTCCTACATTAGAATATAAACATGTTTTTTTAAGATGGATATATTAACTCTTCAGTATTCATGATAGATAAAGGAGTTGTAATGTTAAAAAAAAAAAGAACAGATTTCAAGGAAATGAAAGCATGGAAGGTAACTTTTGATGGAAAATGAAAATTAGAAAGGTCACTGCAATAAGTCCCAGACCACAGTTAGTCCAGGATGAAGTGTTCATTAACTTACGGAAAAAATAAATAATGAAGACGATGTAATAAATTTTTAATTAAAATGATAAATTCTCAGACAAGCCTCAGGGGAAATGTATATATAATCATGTCCACCTTAAACGTTGCCATGTCATCTCTTTCATTACATTATTATGACAGCAGATAGAGATGGTATTTTTTTTCAGTGTGTTTACTTGAAAAACCCAAAAGTTAGCAGCCTATTATTAGTCTTTAATGTGTACATGCACATGTGCTGAGTGTCTTATGTTTGATGTTATATTTAATGTTTACAATAATTGGATGAGGACTTTCAGCCCTGGAGGATAAATAACTGATCCAGTTATTTAGCAATTAAGTGGTAAAACTATGATTTGTGCTCCTTCCTCCTACCTTTGGGGATAAGGATATTAGCAACTTTGTAGGGGAGATCAGTGCTAAAAGCAGAAAGAAGTGTCAGAGGAACTGGTATACAGAATATAAATGTCACCTCCTTAAGTTTACCAAAGGCTCCTTAGAACTTTGCTTGCAAAAAATATTTTCCCTTATAGTCAGCATTTAAAGCTAACATCATAAAATCCTAGAAAGCTAAGCTAACAAAAAATGTATTTAAATTCACTCTTCTTCTTTTTAATAAGTGAGGAAACTTATAGATAGTGTCTGACTTAAAATCCAACAGTTGCATATCACCAGCACTCAGGAAAAAATGTTTATTTAAAGCAAAAGACATAACGTAGCTATTAAGGTAGGAAAATAAAATAGAAAAAAAAACCCAACAGCTTGATCAGATCAGCTAAATAACTGTGATAAACTACAGTTAACTCAATCATCCATGACAAATGCATAATTACAGCTAGGGACTTCCCAAAACAAAGTTAATTTCAATTCAGGGTTTTGTGCATAGTAAATATTCATATAAAATCAATTGCTAAAACAATGAATTCCTAAACTTATAACACTCATCATAACATGGAAAACATATATCCTTTCTTGTTCTAAAAATAAGCAGTTGAAGACTTGTGAAAATAATCATGAAGTAACTCTTATAAGGTTACACTTTGACAGAATGTTTGCAAGTAAACAGATGTAAAATGAAAATTTGCTAAGGATGAAGACTTAAGAAATAGTATCTCTCATTTGACACTTTTCCAACTGTCAACTTCTGAAAATATTTTCTATTACTGACACCCGCTGCTACTAGAGGTCCAGCTAAATCCACAATTATATTTCCTGCATGGAGCAAAGGGAAGTGTGTTCTTGTCAGCATCAACCATCTTGGCAGAAACTCCCTTTTACTTGCTCTGGATCAGATACCCAAGAACTGAAGTGCATAAAGGCTGAGGAATATGCTCTGCATTTCCAAAGCCTCATGTACCCTAATTGGAATCTCTTGTTGATTAAAAAGACCATGATTGAACAGTAAATTACTTTTTGGAAGGTTGGGAGAACAGAAATAGAATGATATTTTGAGGCCTCTACCTCAAGCTTGAGGAAATCTCATTGTTGACTCACACCTCTAAGACAAAGAACTAAAAATGTGCATCTAATGTTTCTGAAAGTCTGGTGCTGAATGGGCTGTGGGAACTTGGAGTGCCCTCATCTATCTTACAGATGAGGAAACAACCTGTGACAGGGAGTGCTCAGGAGCACCACTGAAGTTTCCTGCCTTGGTTTAAATTTGCATGAGAAACATCCTGACATTGGATGCAGAGGTGCAAGGATGATACCTTTCAAGATGGTTTCTCTGTAATTAGGGATCTACAGTAAACCACTGCCCAACTTCCCCCACCCTTAGCAGAAAGTTGATAGTTCTGAAGACAATGTTTAAACCAATTGCTGACTTTCAGACCCCATTTCGCTCATCAATTTGAGTCTCCAAGGTCTACAAAAGGTGAAACTAAGACTCAAGCTTTCCCTTTACTTTCTTTTTTTAGTGCCAGAGATTGAGTCCAATCTTTTGTGCATGCTAGGCACACATCCTACAGATGGGCTACACCTCCTGGCGTCCTTTATTTTTATTCTATACAGACCACATCTGCCCATTTATTCACTGAAGTGAATAAAGGCTGAAGAATATCCTCTGCATTTCCAAAGCCTCATGTACCTTAATTGGCATCATCTTTCATTTTATCAGATTTTTTTTCTCCTGAAATTTTGTAGACCAAGATCTGATTAGATGATCTCATGATAGAGCTACCGAACAGTGTTGGGCTGTTTATTAACCTATAAAATGCTTATTTTCAATGAAGAAAAATCAAAGATCTTGCCTTGATTTTCTTCTAGGTCTCCACTGTATAGCACAGTGCTTAGGCTGTAGCGAACATTTCATATACGTTTATTACATTGAAAAGAAAGAATTCCTATGTTGAAGATCTTACTTTGGGTTTTGTCTCACTGGATACAATTATTGGCTTAATATTTTCCCATTTCAAAGGTTTTTGAGCCAATAAATGGTAATACTGAACAGTAATGGAATAATTATTTTTTTGGTAATTTTTATTTTATTTTGGTTATGGCTATTTGGAGTTCTGTATGCTTCACTGATCTGTATGTCAGTTTCCATTCTCATGTTGGGGAAATTTGCAGCTATTACTTCTGTAAATAGCCTCTTGATATCATTTGCGTTGTCACCTTCTTTTTCGTTTATACCTATCAATCTTACGTTGCTTTTCTTTGCATCATCTTGCAGCTGTTGAATTGTTATTTCCTGATTCCTTGTTATTTTTAAAAGCTCTTTCCTCTTCACTAGCTATAATCTTGTCTTTGAGGTCTGAAAGTCTGTCTTCACTTTCATTGAGGTGGTTTTGCCAACTTTCAATGGAATTTTTTATTTTCTGAATCTCTTTGAATCTGCTTCATGCATTTTGTTTCTTATGTTGTTCATTCAAGATTTCCATCTTTTTGCATTTTTCCTATAATTTTTTAACTATGTCTTCTTTAGATGTGTTCAGCATTTCTTTCATTGCATTCATCATTTCTCCTTTTACCTGGGAGGTTATTTCTGATCTGAGTGCTTTTATAGCATCTCAGAGTTGTTTCTTTACTTCAGTTGCTATCATTTCAGGTATTTCAGGTATATGGCTTATGTTTTGTTCTATGTCCTTGTCTCCTAGGCTTGCTTGGGATGGACTGGAGGTTTGAGATTGCATTTTGCTCTTTTGTTTTGTCATTTCCCTATATTTCTGGGCTCTGAACAATGTTTCAAGGCTTCCCCATGTGCTGGAAATCACCTCACACACTTTCAGCTTGTGAGGCAGGATGCAGGCAGTTGTCCGCTGCCCGGGGTCACTGGGTGTGGCCCAGTTAGGTCCACAGGGACCTGTGGGGCATCCGCCAATGATTTGGGAGGCTGGGAGGGTCTTACTGGTTCAAGCAATGTTCCAAAGCTTCCCTGTTCACTGGAAATCACCTCACGCACTGTTAACTCGGGAGGCAGAATGTAGGCAGCTATCCGCCACCCAGGGGTTGCTCTGTAATTTTTATTTTAAAGAGAACAAAACAAAGGACAAAGCCAATCAAAACAAAAGAGCGGAAGTGATGCAAAACCTCAAAACAAGATAATAGGAAATCAACAATGGTTACATAATATCTCTTGTCTGCAAAACTGCTGCCTATAACCTCAGACATATTAAAAATGAAGCCAAACAAAACAGAATAGAACTAATAAAAACAAAACAATGGATACAATAAAGGACTTCAAAACAAGAGAATAGTAAATCCAAAATGTCTACCACAATATATCTTATCTTTGAAATAGCTGCCCATACCATTGGATATAATAAAGTCAAACAAGGCAAAACAGAATAAAACCTATTGTAATCCCAAATATAGAGTACAGTCACCCAAGTATAATAATCCCTTTTCCAGTCTTCCTCACAATCCAAAAAATTATATTTATAATCCCACTGAGACATTATTGGAATCCCGGCAAGTTAATTCCTATCTACCACCTCCAATGCAACCCATGGTAAGAGTAAAGACACCAAGACATTCAAAGTTAAGGGCAGCCAAGGGGTCCTAAATCCAATCCCTGTGAGAATGTACGGACAGAGGCCTGATCCAAGGCCTCTCCCAGAATTTATTATCCTGTGAAGAAGGGGGTAGCTCAAGAATGAGTGACTGTGAGGATGGTGGGAACTATGTGAGTAACTTGAGCTGGCTGGCCAGATGGGGAGAAAAGCACCTCTGCAAAATGCAGAGACAAGGATATGCAGAAGGATCAATTTACATCATTTAATTGAGATAGCAACTAAATTGTTTTAGGAGGCTGTTGCTTCAGTTTCTGATATGTAAACTTTTGTGCCCTGGGGATTCACAGCCTCTTTACCTTGAGGCTCATATCCAGTTGACATTCCTGGAGCTGACTGGCTCTACCATCCTGCTGTGCTTATATATTTTAGAGACAGCACTATTCAAGGAAACAGGAGACTTCTGAGGGCATTAGAGATTACATACCAGTACCTCAGCTGGCCTTATTTGCAATGCTTAAAGCCAAATGAAGAGAGAAGGAAATACCATAGTTAGCTCTGTACATATCAGTATAAGGAAATAAGTCTTCATATAGTCAAAGTTGCAACAATTGTTCTGCATTCAAGAGAGTCACTCAAGTTGTCTCCCACAAAACCCAACCAAACAAAACAATGAAAATGATACTGGACTTCAAAACAAAATAATAGGGAATCAAAAATGGCTACTACCTTCAGAAGAATCTCCCCCCATAGATGCTACATTGTGTATTGTTATCCTCTGAATAGATGATCATACTACTGGCTTTAGGCCTGCAAATTCAGTGAAACACTAAACACTACAAACATTAAGTTGGATTTTACCTGAATAGCTATCATCACAGCCTGTGTTTTTCCAGATCAGCTGGTTGCTTATGGAGGTGGGGGACCTTGGCTTTTCTTGTCTCCCAGCCCATTTGCTGGAAGGGACTGGCATCTATTTCTCCCCCCAGTAGCTTACGCATGGTGCCAAATCATGGGGTGGGGGTACTTGGCTTCTTGTTGGCTTCTTGTTCTCCTACCCCACAGTCTGAAAATGGTGCCCACTCACAAGAAAAGGTTGGTGTTTTGTTCTTCCCCCAGCACCACATGCATTGCACCTGATTCTACTGAAAATTTGCCTACTCAGGTAGAAATTTTCAGTCATCCAGTCTATTTCATCTCTTATTGAAGAGTGTTGATTTGAAATGATTCTAAAATTGCATCTATAATTTTTACAGTTATATACTGCAAACACTAAAGTACTGATTTTTTAAAAAATGATATATTTAAACATATTTAAATCTAAGGCTACCACAATAATATTTATTATTACTCACTGACTTTTTAAAGTAAGAGACAATGAGATGACTTTTAGGTACTGAGAATTACACATAGCACAGAAGTCTCCCTTGTCCTCTTACAGAATTTGGTAACATATGAATGTCATCAGTCACGTGTATCACAATAGAAAAAAAGCTTTCAAATTCCTGTCATTGTCGTTTACTGTAAATTATAATCTCCTCTGGAAAATGTACATTAAAACATGGCTTGGTATGACAGTTCACTCTTAGAAATAAGAAAAGGGTTTTACTTACACATTACTTCGTAGTGCATTTGACCACCTACATTCTGTAATCCTTTTCTCTTTTTTTTTTTACAATAGCATATATCTCCATCTGATATTCTAAACATTTTATATCTTCCTTGTAGAATAGAAACACTGAGTGAGGTAGAAATACCTATTTGTTTTGTTTCCTACTATTTTCCAAATCTCTAAAATAGTGCATGGTACATAAAAGGTGTGCAATAAATATTTTAATGAATAAATAGCATGGAAAGATTTGTACTACTGAACAATTCTTATGAAGAAACCCTAGCAATTTGTTTCCATTTAAACTGTCAGTTTTTTCTATTCAAACAAAATTTAGATGCTGAATGAAATAAAAACTTCGATCCAAAATATGTTAGTCCAAAAATGAAATAAAATAGTGGTGGAAAAGAACTCTAAAGTCATAGTTCCATTTTCAATTGACAAATTAGAGACAAATACAGTTTTTATGTGCTTGAATAACAAAAATTCCAAGTTCCTTCTGGGAAAAGGAACTCTTTTAAAGAAAACTAAACATCAATTGTCATGTTGGATAAAAGTATTCCTAAACAATAGGTCTGTAACTTTATTTACCTAGAATAATAAGACAATTATTCTGAATTGGAATATTCAGAAAAGGATGAAAGTAAGTTGGGTACACTTTTAATTAGTAGTCAGAAGAGAAATGATTATCTAAGTCACATTTTACTTCATTCAATATGAAAACCACAATCTAAATTTTTTATTTTTTTAATTTTATTTAGAAAGGAAAAAAAACAACCAAACAAAACAGAAAAAAGGGTAGCAACAATTTTCAGAATTCCAAAGGAAAAAAAAGAACAACAACAACAACAACAAAACCACTAAGAAATCACTAGTTGATAAGTTACGTACTGTCATCTTGGAAATAGTTGCTCGAGTTACAAAATTAAAGCATACAAAGTAGACATTCAAACAGTGAGACTATTAACAGTTCTGCTCAACAATCTAACAAAAACAGTACTATGGTCATCTATCTTCCACACTTAAACATACATGCAGTTATATCCTTTAGAGCACTTTCTTTTGCTCTCTTTTTTACCGTAGCAAGTATGCATTTTGGGTTTTATTATTCCTACAGTTCTTATTACCTTTTTTTTTTATTTTAAAGAGAATAAAACAAAAGAGGGCAGAACAAAGCAGATTAGAACAGAACAACATAAGCAATACAACACTTTACAGTAAGACAACCGGATATTAACAGTAGCTGTCAAAATATCTCTTTCTCTGCTATCGTTAAGCATAGTTTCAGATACAATAATATCAAACATAACACAATAGCATAAAACCATTCAAGAGAATGAAAGAATTACAGGACATTCTCTACTGAATAACTATGATCAATGGCTACTATAATATCTCATTTTGAATAAAAAGATTTGTTTATACTATCACATATATTAAAATCCCAATAAGACACAACATGATAGAACCGATGGTAATACCAGAGTAGAAGCATGGTAGGACTTCTAAGGAAGATGATATTAAATCAGCAATGGCTGCCATAATGTTTCCACAATCTAAATTTTGATGTTTAACTTAGATCAACTAAAACAGTGTATTTGTTTTCTACTATTTGTTTATTTAATTAGTTTGGTTTTTTGGTTGTTTGGAGTGGAGGATGAAATGCAGGGTCTCGCATATAATGGTTTTTTGTTTTGTTTTGTTTTTTGAGATAGGATCTCACTATTTAGTGCAGACTAGCTTGAACTAGTTTATGTAGCCCAAACTTGCCTCAAACTAACAGTGATTCTCCTACCTCAGCCTCCTGAATGCTATGATTACAGGTGTGTGCCACCATGGCCAGGTCATTTCTTTTAATTGGACTTTTTATTTGAGATTATCAATTCATATGCTATTATATGAAATAATACAGTCAGAGTCCAAGTATCATTTATATAGTTTTTTCCAGAATAGTGATATCTTGCAAAACTAAAGCACATTATCACAGTCAGGATATTGATGTTGACACAGTCAGTGTAAAGAATATTCCCATCACACCGAGGATACTCACATTGTCCTTTTGTAGCCATACCTATTTTGTTTCTTTTGTTTGTTTGATTGTTACCGGGGATAGAGCTCACCACCTCACACTTGACAGGCAGGCAGTTATGACGCTGAGCTAAATCCCCAGCCCACCTATTTCTTTTCTATCGCCAATCGCTTCTCAGCTTCTGGAAACCACTACCATCTTCTCCATGTCTGTAGTATTTCAACCATGCTATGTCAATGAAATCATACAGTATGTAACATTTAGGGATTGGCTTTTTTTCACTGATTATAATTCTCTGGAGATTCATAAAGGTTGTTGAGGATTTTTTCCTTTTGATATTATTCCATAGAATGGATGTACCATGGTTTAATGAACTATTAAAAGACATTTGGTTCTTTTAGTTTTGGCTATGACAAATAAAGTTACTATAGTCATACCATGGTACTCAACTGTTTTGAAATGCATCAAATTTTGCCCCAGTACTCATCCTTTGAACCTGTATAAGCTAAACTTGCCATGTTGACTGCTTCAGCACTACTATCCTTTCCAGCTGAAACAATTTTCTAATATTCATCTTTTTTTTCTTTTTGGTACTTGTTGTGCTTCCTAGAAGCAATTAATGATGAGGGTTAAGTACTACTGCATAAATATTCATATAAAGGTTCTTGTATAAAATTCAGCTCTCATTTCTTTGGAATAAATGTTCAGGACAGTAACTGTTGAGTTGTAAGTCTGTTGCACTTTTAGTTTTGGAAGAAACTGCCAAATTGTCTTCCAGCATTGCTATATCATTTCATTCTCACTAGCAATGTATGCATAATCCTCTTTCTCTGCAATACTAACATTTGACAGTGTCACTTTTTTAAAAAAAAAATTGTGCTGTTCTGATAGGTGTATTGGTAATAACCTCACTGTTTAAATGTGTATTTTCCTGATGGTTAGGATACTGAACATTTTTCAAGTGCATTTTTAAACCCCTTCAGTAAAACATGTTTATGCATTTTGGCCATTTCTCTATTGTACTGTTAGGTTTATTTTACTATTGAATTTTAAGTTATTTTTGTTTTGTTTTGGATCTGAACAGTGTTTCTCTCAGGTATTTTGTCACAGTAACAGAAAGCTGACCAACATCTTTGTTTCCTAGATGTTAGTTCTTTGACACATATGGTTTGCAAACATTTTCCTCCAGTCTGGAGCTGGTCTTTTCAGAGTCTTCAAAAGACTTTTAATATTGATGAAATATAGTTTATCAATTTTCTCATTATTGTGCTTTTGGTGTTAAGTAAAAGAAATGCTTTGCCTAGCTTTATATAATAAAATATCACTTATCTTTTTATAAAAGTTTTATAAGTTAAGCTTTACATTTTTTTGGTACCAGGAATTCAACTTAGGACCTTGCACTTGCCAAGCAGGTGCTTATGTTGCTGAGTTATATTCTCAGCCTAAACTTTACATTTGAATCTGATCCATTTCAAATTAATTTTTGTGTGTGGCATGAGACTTCTTTCCCTGAGTATCCCTTTACTCTCTCTTGTTTATAATATAAATGTTTTAAATAATTCTTACATAGAACCATAGCACAAAGCATAATTTTTCCTTCAACTATCAATCTTTATTTGTAAAAACTCCAGAGGAGAAAGCAACTACACTATATTTAATGACTTTGTTCTTTTGATATTCTTGGGTTCCTTTCTTTATGATTGTTTTTCTTTTTTTATTTTAAATAAAAAATAACAATAACCATAAAATAGTTTCAAAACAGGTTAGCAGGAGAGTAACAACAATACATTGCATATTGTTATAGTCATAAGAGTTGTTCAGAGTACAAGATATAGGTGTGAGTGCTGTTCAAACAATATTAGCTCAAACTGTTGTTTCCAATGAAATAACAGAAACCAGCTGTATAACTATCTTATGTGTATATATTTTTTTTTCCTTTTTTCTCCCTTCCTTCCCCCTTTCTCCCATTACAGTTTTTTTTTCTTTTGAATCATTTCTTCTCTATTCACAGTATGTATTGTACATTTTAGACCTTATTTACTCTTTTGATTTTTCACACTAGTGAGACAATATGTGGTTTACACATGTGTATCTGATTTATTTCACTTATGAGTATGGTCTCTAGCTGTCCCTCAGACAAAGGACTTATATCTAGAACATATAAAGAATTTTTTTGAAAAATCAGGCTCCCAAAATTCAGAGACCCAGTCCAAAAGCAGGTATCTGAGAATCAACTATCCAGCATGCCAGGAAGAGAAAAGCCAGTTTCTCCCAAGAATCTGCCATACTGGGACTTGGGGAACCAACCAAGAAATCAACTATCCAGCCTTCCTGGTAAGTAGTGCAAGCAGCACCCACCAGGGAAAGAAAAGCCAGCACCTTTCATGAGCCTATTGGCTCACTGGCTGAGACTCAGCACATTCCTCCCCTCACTGTTAAAGACAAGATGGTTCCTAGGACACGCTGAGTTGATAGCAACTAAGGTACGTATAGCGGCTAAATTCTTATATTGTTTGATTTTGCAGGCCTGGAGCCAGCAGTCTGAGTATGTGTTGGGAGGATGACAGTATGCAATATAGTAAATATGGGGGATTCCCTTCTATATTGTCTTAGAAGTCCAATATTGTTTTCACTGTTTTACTTTGTTCTGATTATTTTGCTTTATTCAATATTCTGTTTTTATTGGTTGTATAGTATTTTGTGTTTGGTTTGATTTTGCTACACCTGATGGAATCAACAACTATTGTGAAGACAAGATATACTATGGTAGCTATTATTGTTTGTCTGGTATCCTGCTCTGAAGTTCTGTACCAATTTTGCTGCATTGCCTTGATTTGCTTTGTTCTGTCCTGTTTTGTTGTATTTTACTATCTTTAAAATAACAATAATTTTAAAAAGACAAAAGCAGGCATCTGAGATGAATACACATTTCTCAGATAAAAAAACACAAACAGCGAATAAAAATACACTTTTCTTTTTAGAAACTTCATTTAGCCATTCTACTAAAGTAGGGGTTAGTGATAAATTCTCATTTTCATTATTTCTTCAAGTCTTTCTTGATAAAACTTCTTGTAAATGTTTCATGTGGTTTTGTAGTCCCACAGGTCCTTGAGTCTCTTTTAGGTTTTGTTTGCTTATTTACTTTTTGTTCAGATGAAGTAATTTCTCAATTTTACTTTTTAAGTGCTGGGGATTTAGCTCAGCAGCACAAGTGCCTGCCTGGCAAGTGCAAGGTCATGAGTTCAGTTCTCAGTACCAAAAAAAAAAAAAAAAAAAAAAAAAAAACCAGTAAGTTTGGGCCTGGGGTTAGCTCAGGGGCATAAGTGCCTCCCAGGCAAGCTGAAGGTTGTAAGCTCAGTTTCCGGTACCAAAAAACAAAAAACCAAAAAATACTTTTTAGCTCACTGAGTTTTTATTCTGATATTCTGATATTGAGCCCAATCACTGACTTTTATATATTGGTCATTGCATTTTTCAGTTTTCCAAATTAAATAATCTGTTCTCTTTCATATCTTCAACTTAATTTATATTTGAAATCTTTATTCAAAATATTTGAAGTTTTTTTAAATTCCTCTGGTTTCAAGTGTGTTTGTAATTGTTCACTGAAGCTTTTTTTTTTAAAAAAAAAAATCATGCCTGCTTTAATATTTGTTAGATCATTATAACATCTCTGTCATTTCAACACTGGCATGTATTGATTGCCTTTTAAGAATTTGTCTGGGATTCATTCACTTAATTGAGGTCCATTGATTATTGGGTTTCTCAGAAAACAACAGCAGTTTGAAATCTTCCTAGTTCTTAGTATAATAAATGAGTTTTTATGAAACGTGAATTTTTTTTCAGTGCTAGAGATTGACCCCACGGTCTCATACTTACTATGCAAGTGCCATACCATTGAGATATGCCCTCAACCTGCCCCATTATACAAACTGTTTTTTACAGTGCTGAAGATCACACTGAGGGCTTCACATATGCTAGGCAAGTACTCTACCACTGACTTGTATCCCCAACTCTGAAACTTGGTGAGATTCTGGATCTTATTTAGGCTTTCTGTTTGGACTGATTTTTTCTAATCACACCCTGACAGGAGCAGAATGCACATAACTTTCTTATAGTCAGCGGGAGGGAGAGGCCACTTTTCTGTCTCAGCTTCCATCCTCTGATAACAGCAGACTCCTCATTGGTGCTGGCAGGGATAGTAGGAGTTTTCTATCTGCCAACATTGTCTCCATCAACATCATGGTGTGTGGACTCATTACTACTGAGTGGCAGTAAAAATCTTGACTTTCCAACTAGACCTCCCAAGACACTCAGTAGGAAGAGAAAGGTGAGTCTTATTACTGTGAGGATTGGATGGGAAGGCTCTCCATGTGATATCTACTGATCCTCTAGGGCAGCAGTGGTGAATCTATGGCATGTGTGTTGTTTTTCTTTTAAGACAAAAGATGTTGCGCTGGGGATTTAGCTCAGTGGCGTTAAGTGCCTGCCTGGCAAATGTGAGGTCGTGAGTTTGATCCCCAGTACCGCAAAAAAAAAAAAAAAAAAAAAAAAAAAGACAAAAGATGTTAATGTGTGTGATTTTTTTTCTAAACTGAAACCTCAGTATTTGGGTTTAATTGCAGTATTCCCACTTTTTGAAAAATAAGCGAGTTTTGGGTTGTAGTTTGAGCACTCATCTCTAAAAGGTTTGTGATCACTGCTATAGGAGTATGGAGTCAGTCATTATGGGCCAATGGGGATGAAAGGCCTGGTCTCTATTTGACATTTTCTGTTACCACCTTGGGGCTTGGGGTGCATCATCATAGTCTGCAAGGGTGGGAATACAAGTTCTCTACTCAGCATTTGTAGGCAGATTTGGGGGGGCAGTCTTTCCTGTAGCATTTGACAAAATAGAGCAAAGGGCTAGGGTGTCCTTTGATCCTTTAGCTAGAAAGCGTAAGCATTGGCTGGGAATATTTTATCTTCTCATAAGCATCATAGGTTGCTTCCTTCTTCAGCTTAAGATGTAGCATATGAGGGAGGGAGGAGAACAAAAGACAAGTAAAAAAGGAACTCACTACCATTTTCCTTGAGTCCCAAAGTTTCTAGTTTATTTTCTTTCTCTCCTTTTTCAGAGTCTACTTTGGTTTTGCCTTTCACAAATGTGCAAGAAGAAATAAGGAAACAGGAATAGAGTAAAGCATCTCTTCTTTGTCTTCTGGATGTAATAGTTCATGCAATATAGTTTTGCACATAAAAACATCAAACAAGTCAATAGTCATTATTGAGCCTTCTGAAAGAACAATAGAAAGCTCTATGTTGTCCAGTATAGTAGAGCCAATAACCATATGGGAGTATTTCAATATAAATTAATTAATATTGAGAAACATATATTTCTTCAATTTGAGTAGAAAAATTTTCACATATTCAATACAGCTACATGTACCTAGTATCTACTGTACCTGACTCTGCAGATACAGAACATTTTGCATTTTAGTGTTTGGGGCAAAGTTAATCTAAACATTGAAAAACTTGTTTCATGTTACCACTAAATGTGGATTACTTTTTAAAAAATGAAAATGAAAATGTAAAACAAGTAGATGAATAAATGTCCCCCATTTAATGGTAGGAATAGGAAGGGTACAGATTTATCACAGAGCATAACTGCAAAGTAGACGGTCAATCAAATGGCATGGATGAGATTCCCAGTGATTCTAGGGTTTATAACTAGGGTTTATAACTAAGCCCACTCCTTTACCATGGGTCCACACAACTAGGAACAGAAAGATCTAACTGATGTGGCTGCTGATGGTAGTGGGTATTTACCCTGGGTTTGCAGGTCACGTACGTTCTGATGTCATCTAAATTTCACAAATTTTGGAAATGTTATTCAATGGAATTTTATTGAAAGAGAGGATTCATTCACTTTGTAGAATTCGGTGTTTTGTTTAAAAAATAAACTGAGGTGATATAGAGGTGATTTTAGCAAAAGAGTACCATTTCAGAACATCAAAGTCCTAATATAAATAAAATACATGTAAATGTAAAATGAGAGATGGCTCAAAACCCCTAAAGATTTCAGAGCTGGACTTGCTTGTCATTTAACTTACTCAGTGACAATATATGAACTGCATATTATTATATTTCAACCATTGGCTTCATTATTTAGTGGTAAAAGAAGAAAAAGCCTTTTTTTTCTGTTTTGTGCTCTTCCCATGTGTATCGCATGGCCAGCAAATGGTCTCTTCTAGTCATACCAAACACATTGAACTCCCTTACTACTTGAAAACATATGCTACACTTTCTGCCTTCATGATTAACTTGTGCTTCCCCCTCATTAATTGAGTGCACATGTTTTGTCAAGCAGAACAGGAACTTCTAGGCACCAAAGCATGTACATCCTTTGCCTCCAGGGTATTAGATGAATTTTTGTCAAAGCTCAGAAACATGGCTCTGTCAGACCCACATTTAATCTTTAGACTATTTCTGCTGATGAATTATTAATTTTAACTTTATGAGTTTTGTTATATCAAACAATTAGTACTTAGGGAAAATCACAAAAATAGAGTATTGACTTTCTAACATTTATTGTTTATAAAAAGGATAAAAATTTTCAACATTGGTTTTTGGCATAAAAAGTCTAAAATGAAATCAGAGAAATAAATTTCTATATGAACTACAATAAAAATACCAATATAACTCTACCACAAAAGTATCTTTGCTTCAACTGTCACACCCAAGACAGTCTTCACACATGACACCTGCAGATTCCTTACACACTTTTCACTTATACTGACAGCATGTGTGTTTAGCTTTCCTTTCCTATGTGGCAGTCTTGTCACCTCTTTTCCTGTTTTGGCAGGAGCTTCCCACTATATTGTATAACATGCACTTAGCAAAGAATTAAGATGTCAACAAAATAAAGTATCAAATATGTAATAACTTCTTAGAATAGACATCAACGTTCTCACATCAGCAATTTACTTGCTTACAAAACCTAAAAGATTTTATCAAAAATAAAAACCTGTGGGAACCACAGTGTAAACATAAACAAAAGACTACCACAGAAATAAGCCTTGTTTCAACTGTTACACTCAAGGCAGTTTTCACACACAACAACTTCATGCTCCGTACACAAGTAATGCTCACACTGATAGCACATATATTTTGTTTTTCTGTCCTTTTACGTAGGGCACAGTTGATATCTTTTTTGTTTTCCTATTGTTGTAGTAGATCTTTGGGATGCTGAACCTGCCTATTCACCTGTCAAACTCATCAGTGTGCTCTGCAGCTTTTTTGTGTATTGCTTTGGGCGAACTATTTTGATTTTCCTCTACTGTAAATGATCTTCAGTGAACTCCAGTCCAAGTCCTTTAGGAAATTTCTCCATGATATTTTACACTTGTTGTTTTCTTTGTGAACTACCAAACTATGCCACACATGTTTAGGATTGAGTAAAACATAACCATTGGCCAGTGCTTTGTGTTTCAAGTGACATGATAGTTGCTGCAAACTCATCAACAGTGTTTACTCCATCTTTGGTTTTGTGGAAAGTTCCCATCTCAGGCTTCTGTTTTGTTGAGATTTCCCTATCAATATTTCCATCATGGTGAAATGTTGACATCAGAAGTGCCAGTTTGTTTTTCTTTGCCATTTTGGAGGTCAGTGCTATGTCTTTCTGAAATCCAAAGAATATACCACACAATTCTGTTTTGAAATTGCAACATTTCTGTTGCAATTCTTAGAGTTTCAGTTTTTTTTTCCTGTGATAGTTCCTGAGCTGGTCAACTTGTGCTCTGTTAGCAAATGCAACATCAATTGGAAACCAGTAAATCAATTGTTGAATGTCACATTTGGTTAGTTTGAAAGATGAGAACAAGTCTGTCCTCAATATCATTTGGTTCCAGAATAAATGTCTAAACTGAAAGCATAGTAAGTCTTTGCATCTACAAGGACATACATTTTTAAGCCATATTTTGACCCATCACTTTTCCCTAAATCTTTTACATTTCTGCAGTTACCCTGAAAATTACCACTAAATAGAGCAAACATATGAATGCTTTCAGTTCAGCTAGAGGTGTGTCATAATAAATACATTTTGGAATGTATGGCTATTGGTGCTACCAATGGCTATTGGTTCATATAGAATGTTTTGGTTTGTTTTATTTTATTTTATTTTATTTTATTTTATTTTATTTTATTTTATTTTATTTTATTTTATTTTTTGGTACCAGGGATTGAACTCAGGACCTTCCACTTGCCAAGCAGGCACTTGTGCTGCTGAGCTAAATCCCTGGCCCAGAACATTTTACTTTTATTTCAGCCTTTGTTATTTCACAACATCTTGTACCATTTCATCTGTTACAATTTCCAACACTGAATGGCAGTGCTGGTATTCTGTGTAATGCATTCACTCCTGCTAAGACCTCTTTTTGCTAGGAGCTATCAATCAACTAATAGTTATTAAGCCAGCCACCAAGTGTGACTCTGCAAGGGATAACATGATTACTAAAGCACATTCTCTTGATTATGGAGTTTTACTCAAGTGAAAAGACAGATTCACTCAACACTCACACAAGGCAGAATGCAAATTGCTATAACAAATACAGGAGCCTAGTTCTCACATTAGATTGTGGTCATTTCCACCAAATGACCACTGACTGCGTGGTCATTTCACATATCCTCACTTTGCTGTTTTCTTCATCATCTGAGTCAAGGAGGACTACATTCCCTGGTTCTGTATCAGTCAATTCTTTTTTTTTTTTTAAACCAACACAAGAGTTCATAGTGTCAGACTGTGGATGTATGCCATCAGCTCAGCACATAGCCATCTCCCTTGTCCAGCAGATGTGTTCACTCACAGGTGTTTTTTCCACATGCCAGGCCCAGTATGTTCCAATCTGAATATGATGGGAAGGAAATAACCAGGACCCCTGCCTCTGTGGAACTCATCTTCTAGCAGGACACACAGACGGACAGCTATAACATTGCAGTACAGTAAGTACTGTGTCTTGAGCAGCACAGCAGAGATGGTTAACCTACCTTTGGGGGTTTCCTGAAAAAGTGCCAACCAAGCTGTGATCTGAAGGATGAACTGGCGTTGGCAAAGCAAAGAAGAGAGGGCTCTGGCAGAGAAGTGCATGAGCAAAGGGCTAAAGGGAACAGGGAGTGTTGGGAACATTGACAAACATCTATAGCACTTGCCAGTACACCAAATGGCAGTAAATGGTTTCACCATGTGCCTCCCCACCTTTTTACTCTATCTCTGGGTCACTATGTCTGTCCAACCCGAGGGCAGGTTCACTCATGGCTAAGCACACAGGGCTGATCAAGAGAAAAAGTACAGTAGTAAGCATGGACACCAGACCGATGACAGTGTTGCTAAAATCCTCAAGGGAGTGGGTTACCCTCTGTGTCTACATATCCTTCATAATCAATGTTCCCCACTTGCCTTTCTTTTTTAAAATACTCATTTGTTTTTCTTTTTTTTGAATTTTTTAAATTTTATTTTAAAAGGGAGTAAAATTAAACACAACAAAACGAACAGAATGGGACATAAGAAAGCATAAATTTCAAAGCTAGACAACCAGAGATCTTCACTATCTGTCAATTGTCTCTTGTTTTCTTCCAAATGGTTGTCCTTATCTTTGCATATGGAGAGCTCATACTAAATAACATAGCCAATCTTTTCACAAGATGTGAAAAGTTCACTGGCTCCCACTTGCTAGGCAGGGGGGAGGGGAAGGGGTGAAATGGGATGGGGGACAGGACCACATGAGATGTTTGATTCTCAGCCCACACGCAGGCAGGATCACAGTCGCCCCCCAGAGACGAGAAGAGTTCCTTGTTCTCCGGGCACCCCAAGTCAACCGCACAGTGCAGGTCCCGATGCGCCAGGGTCTCTCTCCTTCAGGCTGCCGAAAGTCTGCCACACTCTCAGCCACCCCCAGAGATGGGGGTAGTTCCTTGTTCTCCTTGCACCCTGAGTCAACCGCACTGTGCAGGTCCCGATGTACCAGGGTCTCTCCTTTGGGCTTCTGAAAGTCTGCCACACTCTCAGCCGCCCCCAGAGGGGGGTGAAGCTCTTTGTTCTCCCGGCACCCCGAGTCAACCGCACTGTGCAAGTCCCAATGCGCCAGGGTCCCCTGCAGGCCCCCGAAAGTCCGCCAAGTTACTTACCTGCTATTTCTTTCTGATGAATTGACCATTCCATTTCCAAAGTTCTGAAATGGCCACCAGACCACAGAAAGAATTCTCTTTAGGCTCCCTTTTGAAACCAGCAGCTACAGTGATCTGCTGGCCTTGCTTCAGGGCCACTGTATCAGTCAATTCTTGATCCATTTCACTGTCATAGGAACTTTGGCTCACGTGGTTAATCTCAAAGTTGTCATCATCATCATCACCATCATCATACACTCATACCATTCTTCTGTTATGAAAGCATACATTTTACCACGATGGATCATCTTCATCACCTATGCATGAATAGTCTGATGATTCACTTTTGACTTCCTCCGAAACTTGCAAATCTAGTTTTTCATGTACTATTGTATTGAACTGGACTACTTCTATCAGAAAAAAAAAATCAAAGGAAAACTTAAAAAAACAAATCTTAGAGTGATGTGGGTCTAGTGGACCCTCTGTGATGCTTGGGTAAACATAAGCAAAACCAATTAGCTAGTACATAAACATGGGTTGAAATCCTGTTTTGACACTTTTGCATACGTGCACACTCTTTGTTGCTCATCATATCAAGTGGGTACGCATAGATTGCTTCCTGTATCTCTCAGGCAGAGGTACTGAGATACACGGCTGGGTATTATAATGGCAAAGTACAAGTTTATAGCAGAAAATTTACAGAGAGGTACACTGGACCCAGGCTTATGCTACTTAATAAAGATACTTGTTGCAACACTTATATTTTAGTTGGGTAAGAAAGACAGTAAGTTTGAGAACTGTAAACTATGTTAAAAGGTGAGTTCTGTGGAATAAAGAAAACAAGTTAAAGAGGTTCAGGCACCTGGGGATACAGCTCAGTGGTTTAAGCACCTGCCTGGCAAGTGCAAAGTCCTGAATGTGATCTCAAGTACAAAGAGAAAGAGTGAGGGGAGGGAAGAGATTCAGGCAAGAGGTATAGATCAGAAAAGCCACTCTTCCAGGACCTATCATCAGCATCTGTTGAAATCTCAGGTCTTCTCCAGTAACAGTCTCAAATGCCAACTCATCCATGAAACCCTGATCAGTATTTAAAAATTAACCTCTTCCACTATGCTCCTGTAGCACTTCCTATTTCCATTATAGCAGTTTGCGTGCTCCCTGTGTGAGTGTTGAGTGAATCTCTCTTTTTCACTTGAGTAAAACTCCATAATCAAGAGAACGTGTTTTAGTAATCATTTTGTCCCTTGTAGAGTCACACTTGGTGGCTGGCCTAATAACTCCTAAAATTGCACATGAATTGAAAAAGTG
The DNA here is from genome assembly GCA_004027295.1 of Dolichotis patagonum. NCBI lineage: Eukaryota > Metazoa > Chordata > Mammalia > Rodentia > Caviidae > Dolichotis > Dolichotis patagonum. The sequence goes on along the minus strand of PVJX010032060.1, from coordinate 388 downwards.
CTGGACTGTTTATAAAAAGATAATCCTGTTATTAGGATTCAAAAATATCTATTTGGTATGTAAATACTGGGTGCCAATATTTTGTGGGAGAAAGTCTTTATTTTCTATTCTTGCTGGAGTTCCAGGTTTTTGTTCTCCCCCCGCTCCCCCTTTCTTTTTCTTTTTTTGCAGTACTGAACCCAGGAATTTACATCTCCATTTATTTATTTTTTATTTTGAGACAGGGTCTTGCTAAGTAGCTAGGTTGCCAGGGTTGGGCTCCAAGTTGGGACCCTTTGCTTCAATCTCTCAGAGGTCTGGGGTCACAGGCACGTGTTACCACAACAGGCTTCCAGGTCTATTTTTTACTTTTTTGTCTTTTAAACACATGTCAACATGCCCAATAAAT
>PVJX010032059.1:0-20718 GCA_004027295.1 Dolichotis patagonum | reverse complement strand
GGCTTTATATTATTGTGTTATGTTTGATATTATTGTAATTGAAACTATGCTCAACTATAGCAGAGTAAGAGATATGGTGTTAGATACTGTTGATGTCCAGTTGACTTAATGTAAAGTACTGTGTTGCCTATGTTGTCCTGTTCTGATCTGCTCTGTACTGCCCCCTTTTGTTTTATTCTCTTTTAAATTAAAAAAAAAACATTGGAGACATTATAAGACTTCAAAAGCAGGTAATAATCAAACCAGAGTGGGTATCCTAGTGAATCCTGTCCTCTTCAGTATAGTTGCCTATACTCTTAGACTTGATACTGTCAATCATAACGGATTCAAATAAAATCAGTCAATGCAAAACAGCAATCTAACAAACCAGATTCAAATAAGATCAGTCATAATAATACAGTGTAAGTTACACAGGGCTTCAGATTAAGTTAATAGGAAATTAAGGATGATTACTGTCATATATCCTACTATTTTGGGGATAGTTGTCTGTGCCCTCAAATCTAGTGCAAGTAGACAAACTGGAACAGAATGTAATCCATCTAAACAGAGTGGTGAAAATAATGTAGATTTTAAGTCCTGTTACACTATTAACAATATCCTCTTCCTTCCTTTTTTAGACAATTCCTCCCCTTTCACTCCCACAGGGTGCACTGCACATTTTGGGTCCCACTAACTCCCTCAGTTTTTAGATTCGGGGGAGCAACCTGCTATTTACCCTAACTGGTTCTGAACCTTCTGAATCCTGGGCTTGATCTTGAGTTGTATTCCTTTACCTACAAAAGCCTCAAGGTTTTCCTTCATTATAGCTGAGTAGTTCTCTACTGCACAAAAGTATCGTGTCCTTTCAACCTATCTGCAGGTGCTGCTCCAGCTGCCCCTATTTCTCTCTGGTTCCCTGTCACATAGAACATTGCTTTCTCATATTTGACTTTCTGTCCATAAACCCTATTTCAGGTTATGTGTCCAGTACAGAGCATCTCGATGGACCCTATCTCCTGATCTACTCTGTCTGTGTTTCTTTTTGTTAGTATATCAAAGCCATCTTTGTTAGATATTATGGCCAACCTTCTCTGCCGTATTTCTGCTATAGTATTTTTCTGCCATTGGTTGTCTACTTCCCTCCTTCATTCCACTGTCTGCTCCATTCACTGAGGCCTCTCCGCCACTGTTCCTGAAATCCTGGTTTTTTTTTTTTTTTTTGTCTCCCTCTAGAATGTCCTTCAGTATTTTTTGTAGGGTTGGATTGGTGGTCAAAAATTCCCCCAGTTCCTCTTTGTCATGGAAGCATCTTGTTTCTCCATTAATTTCCAGAGACAGTTTTGCAGGGTACATCAATCTGGGCTGGAGGTTATTTTCTTTCAGGGCTTACTTCTTTCAGGGTTCATTTTCTTTCAGGGATTACTTTGCTCCAAGCTCTTCTTGATTTGATGGTCTGTGTCGAGAAGTCTGTTGTGATATTGATGGGTTTTCCCTTATAGGTGATCTGTCTGATGGTTTCCTTTATAGATGACTTGTTTCTTTTCTCTAACAGATTTTAAGATTCCATTCTTGTGTTGAATTTCTGGAATCTTGACTATGATACACCTGCCTGTAGATTTCTTTTATCATGGCTAATTGGAATTCTATATGCCTTACTTATTTGTATGTCAAATTCTTTTTCTCTACCAGGGAAGTTTTCTTTCATGATATCTGTGAACATTTTTAATGTCATTTGTGGTATCTCCTGTTTGTTCATTGATTCCAATCAATCATAAGTTATTCTTCTTTGTCTCATCTATTAGCTACTGAATTGATTTCTTATACCCCCTTGCTATTTTTGAGAAATCTTTCTTTTCCTGCTTGCTAACTGTGAGCCTGTCTTCAACATCTGAGACCCTGTCCTCACATTGGCCTAATCTGCTTCAAATACTGCAATGGAGTTTTTGTTCTCCTAGATATCTGCTTGAATCCACTTTATGGACTCCATTTCTTTCCTATGCTGAACTTCCATAATTTTCTGAAGCTTGTCTAGTTTTTTGTGTCTGCTCTAATGTCACAAAGCATGGTGTGTATTTTGGTAATCTCTGTAAGTATCTGAGATATTACTTCTGATTTCATTTTTTTCAGAGCCTCATTCAATTGCTTTGCTGATACGACTTCAGGGAGCCCTGGTAGGGAGCTTTCAGATTGCCCCACCTCATTTCCCCCCAGATTTGCCTTTGGTGCATTGGATGCCTGGGATTGAACTTTGCATAAGTGTCCTTTCATTTTCTTTTCTCACTTTTTTTAGTTTAATTCCTGGGCTGATGCTTACAAGTTGTCTATGGTGGGTAGCTTTATTGCTAGTACTTAGGACGCATAGGTGATGACTACTGCTTTGGGTATCTTCTGGATGTAGCCGGTTTTGGGGTTTTGACTCTGTTACCTCTTCAGTTTGTTGGAGTTGAGAAGCTGTAGCTTGTTTGGCCTGGTCCCTGGCTCTTTGGCACTGTGCCACAGTATTTTCTGTGATCCTTAGTCAATCTCAGTCATGGAATACCAGGGCCAACTGTTTAAAATAACTATATCAATTTTGTCTATAGTGGTACCAATAGGTTCAAACACAGCCTAGAAGACAACAGACTGAGCTAACCCTTAACCAGCCACTTTTAACCGTGTGAACTAGATTTGTGATTATATAACAAAATATAAAACAAACCAGAAAATTATATGCAATATAATTTCATGTATCAATTTTGCCCTTGGGGGTTAAAATTTAAAATGGATTAAGGAGAAAATAGAGAAGTGGAAGAAGAGGAAGAGATTAGAAGTAAAGCTGGAGGACAAAGCGAAATCATGCCAACTTTGGGAAACTGGTGCAGAAGACTGAAGGAAAAGAGAGAGGGAAAGTACAAAAGGAAGAATAGAACAGAATCACACAAAGAGGCTAGAAACCTCATTCACACTCATATAAAAACAATGAAGGAAAAAGAGGAGAAAATGGAAAAGAAAAAGAAAAACAAACAGTCCTCTGCCAGGATTCTCTCTGGTTTCACTAGTAGACAAGCTGTGGAGACAGTCCTGAATCACACGGACCTACCCCAACCAGCAGTGCCTTTTTGGCAGGTTAGTGGGTAATTTCAGCAGGCCTGCCCTGAGACAGACACTTTGGGCTCACAACAATCCAAGCTATTTCTGTCGGTCTGAGCCCAGTTGGGTGCTGCTGGATGGAGCCAGCAGCAGTTCTAGGTTCTGAGTTCAGCCAGTCTGTCTCCAAGCTGGTTCTTGGCCAAGTCCTCTGCACTCACCACAAGCCCATGCAGTCCTCCACGCCCACTGCTCCCCTCCATTGCTGTGTCTCTCTGCAGAGGCCTCTGGGGTCACCAGCTTTCACTGTGACCATGGATCCACAGGTTCGAACTGCTCCTCCTGTGCCATGAGTCCTGTCACGGGATCAGGCAAGTCAGCTACCACCCTCTCTTCATTCAAGTTTTTTCTTTTTACTCTCTCTGTGGGCTTCAGTTTGCACTTCAATTCTTCCTTCTTTCTTGTCTTCCTCAGGATGCTACATTCCAGCATCTGGACGGTGACTCTCAGAGAGGCTCTTCCCTCTGCTGCTTACTGCTCCGCCATCTTGGTCTCCTCCAAGGATTTATTTCAAAAGTTTAAAAGAAAAATCCATGGGAAGTTAAGCTTGCACAAGGAGGAGAACAGAGGAGGAAGTCCCTGCACTCAGGTGTTATGCTTGATACATTGTGGCAATTTGAGAAGTTTAACAGAGAGACTCAGCAGGGAGCAAAGATTCTTTGTAAATATCTTCACCCTGTGCAAAAGAAGGCAAGGAGATTTTGGGTCCACATCTGCTCCCAAGTAGGGGGTGGCCTGTGTACAATACCAGGGAGGAGAAGAGGCTTGTTTTCCTCCTTTTGCTCTGGCGTCTGCCTTGAAGTGCTGCCCGGGTGCCATGCCACCCTGTCTTGCAGTCAGCTGATTATGGACTGAAACCTCCACAAACTGTGAGCTAAATAAACCTTTTCTTCCCTAATTTTGGGCATCAGGTATTTTGTCTCAGCAAGAAGTGAAAAGTAACCAAGACAGACAGCAGATGTCTGGCCGGGAAACGGTAAAGGGGAAAGTCGGATTTGGAGCTCCTGCTTCAACAAGGTCTTGCTCTTATGTGCTTCAGAATGCTCTCAGGAACAGGATGCATTCTCATGGAGGCAGACAAAGGACGAAGAGGGTTAGAAATCGAGGACACTGAAAGTGAAGGAAGAAAGCAACACAGGAGCAACTCTAAAGGGAAGAACACGGCAGCTTGTCCCAGGACCTTGGGCAGGAGGCGGGAACCCTCAGTCTGGGTGGGAGAAGCACCTACTTGCAGCTGGTTGAGAGCTCATTAACAAGGACACACTGAGTGTGTGGGAGAGACCCTTTCTGGCTGCCTCTGACTCCACATGTGTTTTAGATCTGCTTTTCCAGACCTCATCTAGGAGGGGGCTCAGATGCATTTACTAAAACACTAGGTTCAGGCTTTCCTATTCTCCAACACCAACGAACAACTTCAAATATAAGAAAGCCTCTGCGTTCACCGAAGAGAAAGATTTGTGCTGGTATTGTTCCAACAACTGAACACAGCTGTCTTGTGCTCTGGGTGCATGATTTGGGGATGACAATGTGCAATGTATGTACCATTGTTACCCCCTGGGGGAAAAAAGCCAGACACAGTGGTGAACCCCTGCAATCCCTGCTACTGGGGAAGCTGAGGAAGGAGGATCACAAGTGGAAACTCAGCGGCAACCAGCCCCAGTCCCAAAATGAAATGCAAAGGGTGGAGCACACAGCTCAGGGGTAGATGAGAGGAGGGAGCAAGTTCTGAACTTGCATCAAGAGACTCAGCCATTCACAGAGCACTTGCCTTTGCCATGCAACCCCACCCACCTCTTTGAGCCCTGATTTCTCCATCTCTAAAGGAATGAGCCAACTCTACACCTCTGTGGTGGTGGCAGATAGCTGGGGTCAGACCTGGGCCCTGTGGCACCACAGAGGCAGCACAGGTGTCCTGGGTGCCTGGCTAGAAAGAACACTTACTTCCAAGGCTCCCCAGCCAGGACCACAGGACCGCTGGGCCACTCCTTCTGCATAGCCCACTCCCCCAGCCGAGTCCCACCCTGGCCCAGTGCTCTCAGCTCTCAGGCATCACTGGAACCCAGGAAAGTCTCAAGAATATTGTGTCACACACACACACACACACACACACACACACACACACACACACTGGGAGCGGGTCTGTGAAGGAGAATGGAACACAGCTACAGCGATGGAATGTAATAATACTCATGATGGAGCCGGGCATGGCGGCACACTCCTGTCATCCTAGCGCTCAGAAGGCTGAGGCAGGAGGGTTGTTGCGAGTTCGAGAGGAGCCTGGGCTATAATGTGAGCTCAAGGGCAGCTTGAACTGCATAGTGAGACCCTGTCTCAAAAAGACAAAATAAAAAAACAAAAAATAAAAGAATAATGATGGCTGCCTAAGGTAGCCCAGCATGAGTGCAGAGGGCTTCCTGAGCTCTGTCTGTCGCATTTCCGCCTCCAAAAATCCTCTTGCCGTGCACTATTTTAAACAGAGGAATCCAGCTAGACAAGTTTCAGGCTACGCGCTACTGCTGCAGCACACACTCAGATTCCTACGCTCGTGGCCCACAGGGGTACAAGCCTGCCTCGGGAGCACAAAATAATCAAAGCGAGTGTCTTCTCTGCTGGGGGTCACTGTCCCTGCCCTGAGGAGATCAGGCCTAATGACCAAGAGCTGTGTCTGTAGCTGCAGGAAATACTATCTAATTCCACCCGGAGCCCTGGGCATCCAACCTTGAGCACCACACTGCGTTCAGTCTCCCCTGGAGAGACCAGCGAGAGCTCCAACCCATGCTCTCCAAAATGAGACTCTCTCCCAGACCCCTCAAAGTCCCCGAATCCTAACCAACAGCCGGTTGTGTGGGACATTTCTGCAGGAGCTCCCTCTCTCCAAGTGAGTAAATAGGACCCAGGAGGAGGACGGAGGACGCACCCCTTTCCCGCCTTTGGGGCACCTTCCTCTGTGGTCGGGCCCAGCCAATCATGACCCTCTGCCTGCTGGAACCCCACCAGAAGCTGGTGGCCGCATCCTGTCCCGTGTTGAGCTGAGCCTGTGCTTTAGAAGCGCATTTCCCTGGGAGCCCGGACTCTGGGCAGCACTGCAGAGGGAAGAGCGGGCAAGCTGGACCTGGTCCCTGCCCTTTCAAGAAGTTCGAGGGAAGCGTGGGGCCCTGTGCAAAGAGAGGCCTGGGCTGAGCCCCACCCACCCCAGCCCGCCTCTATAAAGAGCCTCCCTCCGGGACAGCCCAGGACGCCGGCCGGCGCTGCCCACAGCCATGGACCTGTGCCTTTCCGGTTTTCTCTTCCTCCAGGTGGTCTCCTCCACTTCAGGTGAGCCCGGGGGGGGGGGGGGTGCACAGAAAAGGGAGGCCCGAGGTGGGGAGGAAGGAGCCCAGCAGCAGCAGCAGCAGCCGTCCCGAAGATCCCGAGGATCTAGGGGAGAGGGGAGGCAGCTTCCCTGCTCAGCCAGCCAGACTCGCGCCCCGCGCTCAGATTCCCCGGGCAGCCAGACTGGGTCCCCTCGCTGAGACGGGGTAGGTGTGCGGGCTGGGGGCGAGGCAGCTCACCACCAGGTAAGCCCGCGAGCAGGCACAGGACACGGCAGAGCCTCCCTCTTCTCCCCCTCAGGAAACGGCTTGTTTGGGAACCGAGGCGTGATTGTCCGGACCTGCACCGCACTAGACGGGCTGTGTTTCTTCGGCTGTAAATCAGGATGGACGGCGGTCGGGTTCTGCCACAACATATTGGTTTGTTGTAAAAAGAATACAAAATTTATACCTCCCCAGGCCAATGAAGTATGACCCGCACCTATTAAAAGAACGTGCGAATGACTGAAAGGGTTCAGCCCTGAGTCTATGGGGCCCGCACAGAGTGGGGCTCGGGGTCCAGGCTTGGGCTGGCACAAGTCCCCAGGTGTTCGGTAAAAGGCGCCGCCGAGGACGAACACTCTGCGCCCTTCTCTCCTGCCATTGTCTCCAGGCCCTGGCGCGGCTGAGTAACAACCTGCGGACTCAGCGGTGGCTACAAGTCGGCGGGCCGAGGGTCTCACTCCCTCCGGTGTAAAAGCCGCAGCTCCCGGGCCGTCCCTTTCTAACCGGTTTCTGTGGTTGCCTCACTTCATCCCTGCAGCTCTGACGTCGCCCCGTTTCTTCTTTGTTTACACTCACAAGTGTATGATTTTGTGTGCGCATTTCTTACACGCTGGCAGTGCCTAAGGCTCGCCTGTACTGTGAGGGGGCAGTACACACCCACACTTCTCAATTCCTTTTTCTTTTCTCCTTGCCCTCCCATCCCTCCAACTCCTAACCCCCTTCCCATTTGAGAAAGCTGTTTCCATTTTTTCTAAATGCTTTTTCCCCTCCTGCTCCCCATTCCATCTCTTGTTCCCTTCCCTATTGAGAAAGGTCTCCCCTACTCCCTATTATCTATCCTGTATTTTCTTTTTTATTTATGTTTTGGGTTTCTCATCCAGGGAAGAATCTTTTCCAAAGCGCACAAGTGTGGGGTGGGGGAATCTATGAGAAAACAGTGCAGACAGGATGAAAAGTAGCAAACCAGGCAGGCACGGTGGTGCACACCCTTAATCCCAGCACTCAGGAGGCTGAGGCAGGAGGACCCTTTCCAGTTTGAGACCAGCTTGGACTACAAAGTGAATTCAAGACCAGCCTGAACTGCATAGTGAAACCCTATCTCAAAAAGATAAATTTAAAGATTGTTAAAATTGCAACATATTTTAAAAAGTAGAAAATCCACCCTCACCAATCTTAGGCTTCCTGATATCTCCGTGCATACACAAGTCACCCATCTGTACCAAGCACATTCAGCTGCGGAGAACCATCACTCCAGTCCTGGCCCTCTCAAACAGCTTAGAACAGTGCAGCTCTTAGCTCAACCAGCCTGGGCTACATAACGAGCTCAAAACCAGGCTGAACTGCATACTGAGACCCTGTCTCAACGAAAGCAAAAGAGGAAAGGGTCCCGACCCTGAGCCGTAGTCACCCTCCCCACAGCCAGTGTCTCCACCGCTGCTGAACTTTGGGTACAAAAGCTCGACTTCCCTGAGTGTGGGAACTCCAGGCTCCTGCTGGGCAGAAATCCCCTCCCTGGGGCCTCCTCGCGGCCTAACTGCCTGCACCTCCTCCTCTTCCCCTCTCTACCAAAGGGCCAAAATCCGGGCAGAAACAACTGAGCGGCCGGAGGCGCTCCTGCTCCCTCCCCACCGCCAGGGAGAGGCATCCCTACCTTCCCCTCTCTCCATCTTTTTTTCCCTATTATCCATCTTTTATGTTGCTCTTTATTTATACTTTGGTTTGATCATACGAGAGCAATCATGAGCTATTTTAAGTTTGTGTGTCTGATTTATTTCACTTAAACAAGGTCTCAAGGTGCATCCATTTTCCTAAAACTGACTCAAATTGATCCTTTTTAATGGTGGAGTACTACTGTTTTGTGTGAATAGCACATTTCTTTATCCATTTACGTGGCAGTTAATTGTGCTGCCAAATTGACTTAAGCAAACAAAAGCTTCGGGTGTGTCTGTGGATGATTGACAGGTAGGCCACAAACTGAGGCGGAAGGACCCGCCCCGGATGTAGGGGCACCCACCAATGAGCTTGCAGCCTGGATGGACTAAGAAGGGGAAGAGGCGCGGACGCTCCAGGCCTCTGCAGCACTTCGGACTGGTCGCTCCTCGGCGTGTAATGCCTACCCTCGCCTGGCTGCCTCCTGTCTCCTTCTATCTTATGAAAAGATAAAACGTTTTCATAGCCAAATAGCGAGAGTAATAATTATTATGCCGTGTATCACGACCTTCAAAGTAGTCACCGAGCCCAGACGCGGAGCCCTAACCCTAATTCACTGATCGCTCGGGATCATTAAGCACACAAGGGAGTAATCGAATCGTGATCTGCGTAAAGGCCAGGCTACATGGACTGCGACGGTGACAAAAATCATCATCACGGACAAAGGCAGAAACTGCCTGGCGGTAGAGATCCAGCAGCTCTGGGCCGAGGCTCTGGGCCCGGTGCCTTCTAGACGTGCGCGGGGCAGGGAGCTGTTCGGGCCACCAAGGGGGGCAGCTTGTCCTCGGCGCTTCCTGGGGGTTGCCCCTGGGAAGCAGGGAGGGGGTGCCGCCCCTTTCCCGAGGTCTCGGGTGCTTCCTGCGCCCTCGGAGCTGTGTTCACACACCACACACACACACACACACACACACACACCACACACAGCACAGACACCACACGCACACATAACACAGCACACATCACACACACACAGTACAGACACATCACACACACACACCACACACAGCACAGACGCCACACAGCACACACACACACATACACACGAGCCACACACCACACATATCACACACATACTACACACACAACACAGAAGCCAGTGAGCAAGGTGCAGAGGCAGACTGGGTGGCAGGCAGCAGGCTCCCGCCCTCCTGTCCCCTCTGCTTCCTTCTGGCCGGCAGGCTTGGTTGCTGTGGCACAGGCCAGGTTCTGGGGAGCATCAGCCATGGCCTCAGCATGGCTGTGTCCCCCACATGGCCACCTCCCACCCCTCTGGTGGGACCAGGGCAGCTGCAGGGTGGCCACCACTCAGCCTGTCCACACCAAGCCTCAGCCCTGCCCAGTCGGTCCAGGGCAGCGCAGGAATGAAAGCCTTGGTCACCGTCTTGTTGCAGTGTCCACCCTCCAGGCCTCTGTCCCTGTCCAGCAGGGAGCATGAGAGGACCCAGCCACGCAGGCGATGGTCCCCGGGAAAGGACCGTGTCCTGCTTGGCTGCGTCACCACACCAGTGACTTCTCGGCTGGTTTTTCTTTCCAGTCCGGCCAACGCTGGGGTGCCCGAACTGCCCCTCCACGAGGACAGGCTTGGGGGCAGGGCTGCTAGGCCTCACACAGCCTGTGACCCTGAGCAGAGCCAGTCAGCCAGCCCGGCTGGGCCTCAGTACACTGCCACTTCGCACTCCCAAAGGTGAGTTACTCTGCTCACCTGTGCCACCTGGTGGCAGCGTCTCTACAACATGCCGTGTGACTGTCCCACCCCTTGCGCCTATGACTGGGGGGGCGGGTCCTGCCTGCTGGGCCACGGGCTTCACAGGGCCTCTGCCATCACCCAGGCCCAGACTTTCCGTGAATTCTTGTGCCCGCAGTGACCCCCACCCGCCTCCAGCAACAGCTCGATGAGAAGCGGACTTGGTCCAGGACCAGGAGAGAACCGCATGGTCCACCTCCTGCAGGCAGAGCAGGCGGACACCTGGGAACAGGGACAGTGCAGTCCCAGAGGATCCCCAGGAAGTGGGCCTCCCCAGCCCCTCTCCCCAGCAGCCCACATCCTGTGCTAGTCTGGAGGCATCAGGCCAGGTGGCCATGCAGAGCGACTGACTGTGTCCTCTCCTTGACCGGAGTCACCTTCGAGGTAGACCCCGCAGCAGGCCCTCTGCCAGGGATCTCACGCGGGACGCTGATTCTCATCGGACATCGTGGCCCCACCACCTTCACAGCGCCTCAGACCCTGACCCTGCCGAGCATTAGCTCCCAGCTGCACCCCGGGATGTGGAGGGCTGCCCTACAGGTCCCCACCTGTGCATGGGACACTGAGAAAGGAGAGAGATGGCGACCAAGCAGGGACACAGCTTGCTTTAGAAGAACACCCAACCTCCTAACCTCTGGCTTAGTTCTGAGAGCAGCCCTGGTGTCCAAGAGAGGAACCCACTGTGTCTGGGAGAAGGCTCGGCGGGGTACACAGGGCAGCTCAGCAAGGCCCAAGGGCCACGTTGGGTGACAAGGGTGCAGAGCCCCCCATGGGCACCAACAGATGGCAGCTGTGGGCCTCCCTTCCACACGGCTGGGCTCTCAGGAGGGCTCTCGAGCGACCTTTGGAGCCTCCAGCTCCCATCTTAACCCAGGGACCAGGAGCAGGCTGTGCCAGACCCAAGGTCAGGGCTGAACCCCCACCACTGCCATCCCGACCCGTCCCCCCCACACACACACACACCTTCCCACACCCCCGGCGGACCCTGCAGAAGCCACAGCCGGAAGTGGACATCAGGGTCCATCCGGAGCGGCTGAACCAGGTCCGTGAGCATCGGGTGCACAGCAGGGAAAAGTGGAAGGCCAGCACGGGGGAGAGGGGGACGCTGGGCCGCACTTGAGGCCCACAGGGTCCCTGCCCACAGCGAACCATTGGAGAAAGCCCAGCAGACACGGGTGGGGAGAGAGGGGAGCCTTGTTTTTCAGGGCCCTGGGCACAGGAGGAAGGGCCTTGGTGAGCCTGTCTGTCACTCGTCCTGCCACCATGGCACAATGCTTTGGGCCTCTGTGCCTATGCTGGTGACTAATCGGCCAGGACCCCACGGCTGTGCCGTGGCCCCAGCCAGGCCATGGCCGGGGGCGTGGGCTCAGGCCCCGGCCGCCCCGCCGGTGTGCTCAGCACAGTGCCCGCTCCCTCCCGTGCCCCATCCGGCAGGAGGGGCGGCGGGGCTGTCAGCCGGGTAGCACTGTCCAGGCTCCGGAGGCCACTTATCTGGGCCGCCCACACAGGAAATGAGATAGCCCACGGCACTTCCCCGGCTGATCTTCTTATCTGCACTGGAAAGAAGATTCCGCACCACCGTGGGGGCGCAGCACCCCGAAACCAGGGGGCTCGGGCAGTCTTTCTCCTTCCCTGACTTCTGACCGTGCAGGCGTGCGTTTGTGTCACTTTATGCCTGGAAAATGACACACAGGTGCATGAGTTACGCCCCTGTGTGATTTGTTGTGAGAAGTGGATGGCAAGAAGGAAGGCAAGCGAGGGGGCGCCAGAGGGAAATGGAAGCCGAAAGGTGACCTCCGCCTTGGCAGAGCACTAAGGAGCCTGCGGCCGGGCCGGGCGCGGTGGTGCACACCTGCAAGCCCAGCTCCCTCATTCCTGACCCTCCTGCCTCAGCTTCCCGATAGGCATGTGAAACGGTGTCCGGTATCTCGAGTCTCCCTTTGCCCATTCTTGGCTCTTTGGTTGCTGTTCAGTTAGTGAAATCAATTCCAGAAAGCCTCGTAAGGATGGCAAAAGCAGCAACAAGACTTAAAAGTTTTATTTTAAGCAGTACTAGGGATGGAACCCAAAGGGTGCCAAAGCACAGCCCCAGACGCCTTTTTTATTTCATTTTGAGACAGTCTCATCTCACTGAGTTGCCCAGGCTGGTCTCAAATTTGTGACCCTCCTGCCTCAGCCTCCCAAGTACCTGGAATTACAGGTGTGCACCAAGCTAAGAATTCTTACTATGCAACAGCCCAGCTGCTATCAGGGCCAAAAATCGATCAGAGCCACAAACTTTCCATTTTTGTTTGTGTACATAATGTAAGCATATAACATATGACAAATATAAAACTTATGCAACACAATAAATGCACAAAATAATAAATATAAACCTTATAATATAACCATCATCACTATTATTGGAGGCTATTTTAAACAGAGCAATAAGTACAGAAAACAGACCCCATGTGACCACCTGTAAAAATCTTTTATTTTGTGTCCTTTTGGACAGGATCTTGCTATGCGGTTCTGGCTGGCCTTGAGCTCACTTTGTAGCCCTGGCTGGTCTCGAACTCACAATGATCCTCCTGCCTCAGCCTCCCAAGTGCTGGGGTTACAGGAGTGCGCCGCTATGTTCAGCTCCTTGTAAAATCTCACAGAGGCTAACAGTCGCCACATTGGCTTCAGGTCTGTAGAGAGGGTAAATCATTGCAAATGCAGCCAAAACCCTCACCCGACCCCTCCTCCCCACATCTGGAAGCTGTGCGTCACTTACAGGCACACTGTGGGCCATTTCTCCAGCAGTGTATTTATAAACTGCACACGGGATTACCTATGTTCGCACAAATTAGATGCCCAGGAGGAACGGAAGACCACAGCGGCGCGCATGCAGGACCCGCATACTCCAGTAGATGGCACCAGAGTCTCAGCAGCCAGGGAGCCTGCGTTTCTGTACTCAAAGATCCGCTAGCTCCTTTGCAACACGGCGTCCTGGTGTCCTCCGAGGTTTGAAGCCGGCTCCCTAGGAGATGCGGACGCTTTGCTTTTGACACGTAAAGCATCGTGGGAACAATGACCCTTGGAGTCATTTTTTTGACTTTTCCCAGACGGAAAGCTCTCGCTCCTGCCCGGCTGCGCGTGGGCAGGTGGACCCCTCCTGTCCCTGGGGCCAGGCAGCGGCGGGGACAGGGCACTGCCTCTCCTGCCGGCCCCTGGCCTGGCCACGGTGCCACCCATCCTGGCCACGGCTGCGGGCCAAGGGTAAGGGTCCCGCGGCCACACGGAGGTCAGGGTGCCAGATCGTCATCGCTGAAGGCCTGCACTGCGGCCTCTGCAGCTGCTGCCCATAAGAGGCTCACAGGAGTGCACCACGGACTCCGTCCCACCTTGGTCACGCCGTTTTCAGATTTTCCAGCCAGGGCGACTGTGCAGAGCCCGGGAAGTGCAGAGTGAGGCTTCATGGGGTCCGGTGGTGAAGGCTGAGGGCCTCCCCGGGGGACGCACAGGGTTTGTCCCATGTGAGCCCCAGGCAGAGGGACCCGGCCGCGGAGCCCCGCCGTGCTGAGCCCACAGATCCCCGCCTCCCCCCTCGCTGTCCCCCTGCCAACCACCAGCAACACCAGTGCAGCGGGAGCGGCCCACAGGAGGAAGGCTCCCGGCCGTCAGGCCTAACCCTGAGGCCAGCAGCGGCCCCTCTGTCCTCTGCCTAGGCCTGGCGCGAGCTGCAGGCCCGGCCCCCGGAGACCCCGGGGTCCGCGTGGCCCTGGCCCGGCCGCCCTCCCTGACCTGCCGCCCCGGCCTGGAGGCCGTGGGAGCCCAGCTCCGCCATCCGGCCCTTATCACCGCCGCCCGCACGGAGGGCGCCCCTGGGCGGCCCGGTCACGCCTGTCTCCAGAGAGCCGCTGCTATCTCGGCGCCCCGGGACCTTGGCGTGAGCTCATGTTTTCTGACAACAGAGGGTCCCCGCCCCATCCAGCCCCGCACCCCACCCCTGCGTCTGGCCTGAGCCGCGAAGGCTCCACCATTGCTCACTGAAATAGCAACACTGATAACCGCGCAGACAGAAGCGCAGGCCGCGTCTCGGTTCAGAACAGCGCCGCCGGCCCTCTCCGCGGCCTCCAGCTCCCCCAGCTCCCGGGGCGCACGCGGCCCGGCCCCAAGACCGGCTCGGCCCTGCAGAGGGCTGGCGGCTGGGCGCCGCCCTGACCCTGAGAGCGCATGCGCAGAGCCGCGCCGCGCCAGCGACCTCCTCTGCGGCCCACTGAGGTATTGTATGAAGGCGCAAAATATTAGGGGGAGCATTTGGTGCCACCCTGGTTCAGATCAAAAGTGTCCCCCCAAAAGCTCGCGTGTTCGAGACGGGGCTCTTGGCAACCTCAGGATTAACTCAGGGATCCCGAGTCCAAAACTCCGGGAGCTCTCTGGAGATGGGCCTGGCTGGAGGAAGGGTGTCACCGTCACCGAGGGCGTGACCTGTGACCTGTGGCCTGTGACCCGCACCTGGAAGGGTCAGTTTGGATGCCCAGCCCCACCCCTTCTGCCACCACACCAAGCTAAGAGCGTTGCTTTTTTTCTTCCATTTTGGTGCCGGGGATTGAACTGACGACCTTGTGCTTGCCAGACAGGCACTTACCAAGCTAAATTCCTAGCTCCTTTAGCTCAATCGGGCCCCAAACTCACATTGATCATCCTGCCTCAGCCTCCTAAGTGCTGAAATTACAAGCATGTGCTACCACACCCAGTTATGTGCTTTTTATTTAATTCATAATTTGCCTTCAACAGGAGAATTCGGTCCAAACAATGCACCCTGCCGGCTCGGCTCATCGCTCCTATTTAATCCCCACTTATCCACCCACTGGTCTCCTGGCTTCCCTCCCTCAACTGACTTTCTAGCTCAGAGGAACTGCAGCAAACTGACTGCAGTTCCGAATCGACAGTTTCGTGACTTCTAACCAAGAGGTTTAGAACCAGAAACGATGCCAGGAGGCATGGTACACGCACTCAGCAGTGATTTATAACCCAGCCTCCACAGTGATTTATTAAAAAATATTAAGTTGGCCGAGGATGTAGCTCTGTGCAAAGGTCCTGGTTCAATCTCTAGTAGTGCACAATTTTAAAAAACCAATTGAGTCTCAATCTTTAATTTAGCCAGATACTACACATCCAATAGTTTCCCGTGCTACTTGAGGTGCACGTATAATCACTGTTCCTGTGTGACAGACGCCACAAACTCAGAGGTTGACAATAGCACCTATCTGCCTTCCCTCTCCCGTGGGGGGAATCCAGTAGTGCCCGGTCCCCCACGCTGGTCTCATCAAAGCCATCGAGGAATCTGCCAGCCAGACGGATGTTGGACCCTCCCTGCCCGGCACAGAGTGTGCTGAGGGCTCCGGCTAACTCTGCTCCCCTCGGGGCCCAGGGAGAGGCGAACAGGCCACCGAAGCAGAAGCTGCAGTGCCTCCCCCACACCCCAGTGTCCCGTAAGAGTCCGGGCTGTGCCACAGACAGCAGAGTGACCTGGAACAAATCCTCAGCTTCCCTGGCCTTCAGTCTCCTGATCTGTAACCCAGGACAGTCAGTGTCCTCCAAGAGCTTGGCACCCAAATACTTCCAACACAGCTGCTAAGCGCACGCTTCCCCCACCTCCTGAATGTCCCTTGGTCACTCCAGTGTTCCTTATCTGTTCGTCAGTGTTCTCCTGAACCCCGCACTCCCTGCCAACTGCAGGAATAAAGTCCAGCGCTCAGAAGGCTGAGGCAGGAGGGTCACTGTGAGTTTCAGGCCAGCCTGGGCTACACATGTGAATTCAAGGACAACTTGAACTACACAGAAAGAATTTGTCTCAAAAACAAACAGGATGCACAGGTGAAGCCCAGGCCACAGAGGCTGGAAGGGACCTGAAGAGGTCCCTGGGGGCCATGCGGAAGCCGGGAAGCCACCAGCTGAGACCTGCAGCTGCTTTGGCCGGCAAGCATGTCCTCTTATCTCTGCAAACCCAGCACCGGTGCGGGCCCCTGCCTTCCGGACCTGCCTTCCTCGGCCCATGCCTGGACCCCTCTGACCCTCCCAGGCCCGCAGCCGGCGACCTCCTGGGCTCAGCGTCTTCGGGAGGCTCTGGAGCTGGGCGCTGTCCCTACCAGCAGCAAGCTCAGCGCCGCCCCAGCCCTGAGGGGACCACCCAGCCCAGCCCGGCCCACACGGCTGCACCCCTTCCTCCTCCGACCCATGGGAGCTGGCCCAGGACCATCCACCCACCCCTCCCCACCCTACCCTCCGCGCTGGCTTTACCCTCAAGTGTCTTTCCAGAGCCCTGCATGGCTCCCTTCCTCAGGGAAGATGGCCCTCCCACCGGACGCTGTCCCTGGTCACTGCACCAAGCTTTTCATGGCCCCTGCTCTGCATGCAGAGCCCCTGCCCGTCTCCCCAGACTTCTGAGAGCACGGAACAAGCGTGAAAGCGGTGACCCCTAAATAAGACCTGCGCCCTTCTCCTCACACCTCCACCTCCATCCTGAGCCTCCGACATGCGTGGAAACCCAGTCTGTGTCCACCACCCGTTGTCCCATGCCCCATGGCCAGGAGTTTCGAGGCCCGGGTGACCAGAATGGGCTGGGAAGGGCTTCCAGTCTCCTTGGGGCTCAGCCTCGGACCTCTGCAGCTCCTCATTCCAGCTGGCCAGGGCTGCACTGAACAAAGAGGAGCCATCCTGGGCCATGTAGGAAACGATACAAGTAAAATAATATAAACAACACAGCTGTCTTTTTATATTTTATTATAACATTAAACGTTGGGCAACACAAACATAAAACAGGTAAGACATTTGACCTTTTTGTTTTTAGATTTTTTTGAGACAGGGTCTCATTCTATAGTACAGTCTGGCCTTGAACTCTCTGAGATCCTCCTGCCTCAGCTTCCCAAGTGCTGGGATTATATTGGCCTTGTGTTTGGAAACTAACTATGGTGATTGTCACAACATCTAATGTGTTCTCAAGGTGCTTGTCGGGAATTCTTTCTCTAATTTCACCCTTGTGGGCCTACCCTTGTTCACAAATGTCCGAAGTGCTGTGAAAAGCAAAGGCATGAATAAAGTTCCATCATGAAACCTGATGCCTCTTTACAATCAGTTTCCATCCCCTGACTCGCACTCTTCCCCTAGGCTCTAAGTCCCCCTTCTCTTTGTTTATTTGAGACAGAGTCTGGCCATGCAATTGAGGCTGGCGTTGACCTCACTGTGTAGCCCAAATTGGCCTTGAACTCCAGCAATCCTCCTGCCTCAGCCTCCCAAGTGCTGGGATCACAGGCGTGCACCACCATACCCAATTCTCCCTTCTCTTTGTTGTATTTGGAGTTGAGCCCTGGGTAGTTTCGACCCCTCTTACAATAATCTCACAGTCTTTCCTGCCATTTTAACAAGATTTAGAACATGATCTCTTTAACACTCAGGAATACAAACAGCATCTGAACAATGTCCTCAGCTTCAAAGAGTTCCAACCAACTGGGGAATTCAGATGCATAAGCCAACAGGCAAGACGGTACTTACTGAAACAGAAGTCTGATCAAGCACACCCCTAGGAGACAACGATTAATTACCCCTGTCTGTAGGAGCCCCAGAGAGCTCCAGGGAGCTGTGAAGGGCTGGACTTTGAAGGAAGCCCACAAGTTCCTGCTTTCCAAAGCTCAGTCGCTAACACCATGAGGTGGCTACTTTCTTACTGCAGAGACAAAATACCCAACACTCAAAGTTAAAGGAGGAAAAGTTTGTTAGCCCACAGTTTATAGAGGTTTCAGTCCATAGCTGGCTGGCTCCAAGGCAGTGTTACGGTTGATACATTGTGTCAATCTGAGCAGTTTAGAAATTTAATGAAGAGATTCAAAAGGGACCCAGCACTCTTACTTTGTAAACATCCTGAGCCTCTGCAAGAGGAGGGCAAGGAGATTTTGTGGGTGCTACACTGGCCTGGAGGGGCGGGGGTAGGCTGCATAAAATATAAAGGCAGAGAAGAGGCTTGTGCTTGCCCTCTTTTGCTCCTGCTGCTTTTGCTGGCTGCTGCCCTGAAGTGCTGCCCCAGTACCAGGCCACCCGGCCTTGGAGCCAGCTGATTATGGACCAAAACCTCCACAAACAGTGAGGTAAATAAACCGTTCCTCCCTTTATTTTGGGCGTCAGGTATTTTGTCCTGGCAACAAAAATAACCAAGGCAGGCAGAGTGGCATGGCAGCAGCCAAACATTCCATGGCAGGCAGAAGGCAGCAAAGCAGCCCTCTCTGTCCCCGGTCTCTCCAGGCTACACGCCCTTTGGACTGGTAGCACTCACACGTTTATCTCAGCACTGCACCGTGAATCACTCCCACTGCCACACACCTGAGATCCAGCCATCCGCCACCTCTGAACAGCCCCACCTATGACCGCATGAGGCCTTGGAGGACATGGTGGCACAACCCACTGCACAGCAGATGCAAAACTTTTTTACATTAAAAAACGTCAGTGTATATGTCCTGTGTTTGTAAACTGCACATATATATTTCCACAAACTTGAAGTCTAGAGGGAGGGAAGTTTACTTAAAATTAATAGTGTCCTGTGTAGGGTATTAAAGGCAGTGGTAAGGGGTTTGGTTAGTATGCACAAAGTTTTGCAGTCAATATCCCCCATACTGCCCTGCAAAAAGTACTAGTCATCAGGGCAGGCCTGCTGGCACACACCTGTTACCCACACTTAGGAGGCTGAGGCAGGAGAAGTGCTGTGAGTGTAAGGCCAGCTTGGGCTACATAGTGAGTTCAAGACCAGCTTGAACTACATAATAAGACCCTGTTTCAAAAAAAAATAGTGACCATCAAGAGAGTGAGATAATGAGTAATTGCTACTTTTTCTGTAAGCTGTTTTCATGGACGGATGCATAAAATTAGGAAGCCTTAATGTCCATCAGGGGGCCACCTCCACCCTCCCGTAGGACCACTTGTGGGGTTTCTGCTAGGATGAGCGAGGCACAGGCACCATCCACAGGGAGAGGAAGGAAAGGATGTGGGGAGACAGGAAGGAAGCAGCCGGAGTTAAGGCTGGAAGTGAGGGTGGAGGCCAGACTGTGCAGCCTTAAGCTGCAGGTGGAGACTTGCGCGTCTAACCCACAACCTCAGGGGCTCCGCAGCAGGCCTGCAGCTGCGGAGACTCTATGTCAGTGTGAACGCCTCCGTTCACCCCATTTCTCAGATGACAGGATGCTCACGTTTGGAACAGCTCAGTCTGGATCCCAAGTTTCTTGACCACATGCTCTGGGCCAGTCAGAAGTGGGAGAGGGCAGAGGCAGATGGAGGCACAGGTGCAGTGGAGGTGCAGGTGCAGTGCAAGTGCAGGTGCAGGTGCATGTGGGGGCCTGGAGCAGCGCAGGAGGTGCAGGTGCAGGTGGACTGGGTGCCAGGTGAGGGCTAGGCTTAGGCACAGGTGCAGCCGCAGGTGGGCGTAGAGGGTGCGAAGCAGGCTGGCTCCCTGTGAATGTGCCGTGAGAGCAGACAGCAGACTCCCAAGGCAACTTCAGGACAGGGATTTCTGGCTAAACCCCTCTCATACGCGCGAGCAGGCACAGAGTCGTACCTGTCACCCCGCAGGAGCCCCGCGGTGAGCCCCCGAGGTGCAGGCCAGACCCCTCTCCTGCGCCCTGCCCTGCCCTGCCCTGCCCTGCGGGACGCTTCCCGCCCGGGGCGATGCGCTGCCACCCTCGGGCTCTGCCGCTTGGCGGCGCCCGGGCACGGAGGCCGCAGGGCCCCGTGAGTGCCCGGGTGACGGCGGCCCCAGGCGACCGCGGGGACCCGGCGTGGCAAGCGTGGCGCCCTGGTGCGTTTCCGCGCGCGCGTCCACACGGGGCCAGGGCGGCCGGGCTGGACCCGCGCCTCCAGCGCGCAGCACCTCGGGGTCAGACGCGGCCTCCGCAGCGTGGCTGGACGTCAGCAGCCGGAGGGAAGCACTTTGTTACCAGTGTCGTTTTTGTTTATTTAGAGTTGGTGACAGGTACTGAAGACAGCCACTGTGCGCAGGCGGAGATGGCGCACAGGCCGCCTCTTAGTCACTGTGGCCGCCGCCACCCCGCCCCCTTTGGCTCCATCCCCAGCTCCCTGCCCGGCTGCCAACGCCCTGCCTCCCTGCTCCCCCGCACCTATCCTGGATTTCACCCTTCACGGTATTTTCTGTGCTTTGCATGTCTCCTACAAGAGAAACCACGTGACACCCACGCCGGTGTTTCGCCCAGTGTGATGGACTCAGGGCCCATCCGTTTCCCTGCAAGTGACTCAGAGTTACTCTTCTTTGGGGCCGAGTAGTGCTCCATCATATACATTCACCGCACTATCTTTATCTTTTGTCTTACATCGCTCCCAGGGCCTGACCGGCTGCTGTACACACGCCTGGGTCGCTGTCATCGGGTGTTTTGAGGTCCTGTCAGCGGGAACACCCAGAAGGGGAATAGCTGGATCCAACGAACGTTCTGCCCGTCGTTTTCGAGATCTCATACTGACCCCAGAGTGGTTGCACCTGTTTGCACTCCCATCCGCAATGTGGAAATGTTCCTTTTCGGCCACTACCTGACCAGCATGTTTGTTGTTTCTTTTTTTTTT
>PVJX010032058.1:0-20719 GCA_004027295.1 Dolichotis patagonum | reverse complement strand
AAAAGAGCCCAGGCGGTCGCACACCTTCGAAGAGAGTCTTCAGAGTGCACCAGTGCTTTTCCCTTGCTGAGTGTTATGAGGGGGAAATGTGCCAAAGGGCTGTGCCTCACTGCGCTGTGGGAGGTGCTGCTCTCTGTGAATCCCTGCTAATAATTTTCCCATTACTTCAAATGAGTAACAAGACTACTCAGAGGAGCAAGCAAATAGCCATGGGAAGAAAGAAACCCAGCACAGACCCCTAAAAGGTAAGCACATACTTCCAGTTTTCTGACGTGCATCTAGCTGATTTATCTACTTTGATGGCTGCCTCTCTTTCGACAAAGATGGTCACTTCATAAAAAGATGAAGTTGACATCAGTTTATCAAAAAAAAGCAAAAAGCGGGGATGCTGCTTAATGAGTGGAGTAGCATGTTGAGCTGGTTTTGGGCCCGAAATGCCTTTCTTGTACTGTGTTCTTCTGAATGTGGACGTGGCCCCACAGGAGCAGTGAGGACCGCTTGTTCAGTCCTTGCTGAGGAGCCCCGTCCTTGACTTTATCGCCTAATCTTGCTGTGTGAGCGAGGGTCTAATGCAGGCCTCACGTGATTAAGTGCGGATAGAAGTGGGAGTGGAGTCCAGGTATAGAGTTCATAGATTTCATCATGTGAATGGGTTAAATAGTCCAAGTAAGAGCATTATATTTCTTCCTTTTGCCCTCAAAGTGAGTCTGAATAAAACCACAAGAAATCCTTTCAGATTTTGGCCACTACTTTGTAGTTTCCTCAAGTTGGATTTTCTAGGACATTAACTCAAGACAACAAAGCCTGCTTGTTTTTGAGATTGAGCTATAAGGATCTGGCAGAATCTGTAAAAGCTGTTTGGCTTTGAGAGAGAATAGTAGACCTGAGTCAGCCACAGAGGCTTGGGATCAAGGAGAGGCAAGGGTGTGGGAAGCTGCTCTGACCGCAGAGCTGGCTTATTCATTGCTAGTGGTCTGGGACTGTATTCACTCCTGACATTTTCCTCGCTTGCCTGACACTGAACCTCAGTACTAATTGTCAAACTGTTTGTTTATTCAATAAATGTTGATTGATTATAAGACTTATACTGCACGGGGTCTAAAACTTGTAAACTCACATTTATAAGTGCAGTTACAAGTGATATTTAAAGATATACATATGAAGCTAGGTGAGGTGCTGCACATCTGTACTCCCACCTATTATGCAGGTCAGGCAGGAGGATTGTTTGAATCCAGGAGTTTGAGAACAACCTGGGCAACAGAGGGACACCTGCGTCACTGCTCTCACTTGCTCCTCATTTGTGGTTTGCAGATTTGGAATTTATTAGGGACCAGCACAGGTATAGCTAAGGTAAGGTTTTGTTTATCAGGTATGTTCTATACACTGTGAAACTTCCTATTGCTTCTTAACTCAACTCCAGTATGCCATGAAGTTGTCAGTGGGAATGTCTTTGTGGATTTGGTAATGATTTGATATTTGGTTAGTATCAGGTTTTTGTTTTTCTTCTTTAGGAGTTGAGTTTTTTGTTGTTGTTGTTGTTGTTTTGTTTTGTTTTTGTTATTGGTACCACGGATCGAACTCATGACCTCACACTTGCAAGGCAGGCGCTTATGCCTGCTAGCTAAATCCCCAAGCCCTAGGAGTTGAATTTACTGAGTTAAATTATCAGCAGATTTTATAAGCTTTGGAAGTAATAGAGGGTGCTTTACAAAATTGAATGTTTCTAGAGCTGAAACTCATTAACAATGAGTACCATACCAGTGAGCTCACGGATAAACTCAAATCTCATAAAATGCACAGTGCAAAAAACACTGATTTTTTTTTAAGTGATGCTACCACTGTGCATCAGTAGTCAGTTCATTGATGCGAACTCACCTCATGCTTAGGATGTCTTTGCTGTCCGTTCTTGGTTTTCGTCTTACTTTATATGCATCATGTGTCAAAAGTGCAACAAAAAGGGCTGACACTGAGAATTCCATGTTTTTCAGGAGGCACAGAGGGAAGCACTTCGATTAATATACTCAGTCCTTACAACAGCTTATGAGGTAGGGAAGTTCCACTTTAATTCCTGTCTTACTGTTGGGCTAAATGAGACCTACAGCAGCTGAGGAGGACCCACTGTCCTGAATGAGGAACGTGATTGCAAGACGTAGACCTGCAACCATGGCTGCTTGCTGAGCTGGCTGGAGCCTGGGGGTTTGGTTCGTAAGAAGCTGAATCCCGCCAGTCTAGTCATCCCTGTGGCATGTGCTTGTCATGTCCAAAGAAGTAGGAATTTAATCAAGCTGTCGTGAATGTCTTAGTAGACCTCGTTTTATGTCCCACTTCACCTAAAAGATACATTTTTAAATTAATTTTTATTAGCATATATTTTCAATGCCTAATGAATACTGTGCTTTCCTTGTATGGAGTTGGTGTGTGTATGTGGCACATATGAATTCCTTTTTTTCATCTCTTGTTCCTCCTTTGCTTTCCTCTTTCTTCCATCTCTTGATTCTCATCCCATTTGAGAAATATTTATGTCCCTGATTACTATTTACCTTTTTTATTTTGCTGTTTTATAATTTAGGTTTCTCATATGGGAGATACCAATCAATATTTAAAGCTTTGTGTCTGATTTATTTCACATAAGATTATGGTCTCAAGGTGTATTCATTTTCCAACAAATGACTCATTTATCTTTCCCTACAGTAGAATAGTATTCCAGTAATATGTAAAAACCATAGTTTCTTTATCCATTCATCTGCTTATGGACATATAGACTGCTTCTATTTGATTCTTCTCAATGGCTGATCTGTAACTATGCTGCCCAATAAAAGCAGAACATACTTAGTCTGCCTTTGTACTTTTGCTGGGAAAATTATCAAAATTATTTGGTTTATAGTCTTGGTTATGGCACTTGCCCTAGTCAGCTGGCTGCCAGGATAAAATACTGTTGACTGGGGGCTTAAACAGCAGACACTTATTTTCCCATTGATCTGGGTGCTGCCTCTCTGACACTGGAGTGCCAGCATAGCCAGGTTGTCGTGAAAGCCCCCTCTCCATTTGCAGCCTGTTGCCTTCTTGCTGCATGCTCACGTGGCCGGGGTGGAGCGTGTTCACTCCAGGGACTCTCTTCCTAAAATGGCACAAATCTTAAACCAGAAGACTCTGCTCAAATGACTTAACCTAACCCTAACTACTCCCAAGGGTCCTATGTGTGTGTACTGTCACTTTGTGGCTTTGGGCTTCAATATATACATTTTGAGGGGGACACAAATATTTAGTCTGTAGCTACACCAGATAATCTCATATGGTGCAGACACATTCAAAATTGTATCTACTGCCTTATCCTTACTAAGCCTTGGATTAGTGTGAATCATGAAGATATCCTCAAAGTAAATTCTTTCGGGCTACCAGGGAGGTGATAACATTTTAAGCAAGGAGCTTTGGTTTGTTCAGGTAACTTAGATTCTAGAAGTAGCACTTGGGCTTATAAATAAAAAGAAAGATTTGATTAAATTAAGCTAAAAACATTCTACTACCCTTTACAGTCCCAGTGTCCTAAAATACCTTTCAAAGAAAAATACTTAAGTTTATAATAAGGAGTTTAGTGGAGTAGAAACTGAGGACTCTGCAAGGGAGAAGATACATGAGATCACGTGAGGAAGGAATGATGCCCAGGTCACATGTAGGAAGCAGCTGCTATGGGAAAGGAGAGCAGTGTTTGGGGTTCAGGAAGCTCAGAGGAGGTAGATGCAGAGAATGGGGCAACAGTGGAGACTTCGAGACTCTTCACGCTGTGCTGACCTGTACCAGAGAGCGCTGTGGGCCCTAAGAGAGGAAGCAAGAGAAAACCCTTAGTCCATGGAAACGGGCAGCATCCGGATGGTTGGCAGTACAGAGAAGGAGAAATACCCACTCCCAGAGGTCAGCAGTGGGCATGACTCCCACCACCTAAGTGCTGCGCCACCAACTTGCCAGAGGTGGCTGCATTAGAAACTAAGAGCAGACGGCATCCAGGAGTTGCTAGTGACATAGAGATAAACTCTCAGCCAAGCACTGCCAAACACTTGAGGACAGCACCATCTGACAAGACATAAAACTGGACAAACAGAAGCAAAACAGGAGGAAACAGGCCTGGTAGAAACAATGGAAAGAAACTCTGAAAGTAGGATAGTTGCACATATTATCAATATCATCAAAGAGATTGGTAGGATGGGCTTTATCCATGACACCAAGGTGGGGTGTTGTGAGAATGTTGAAATAAATAGGGATGTCATGTGAACTCTGGGCTGTGCCCCAGAGAGATTGCTGCTTCAACATGGGTTCGAGGCCTAGAAGAGAGTGTAATAATTCTCTCCACTGTTTTACCTAGAGTTACCAGGCATGGAAGGCGAATCTGGCAAACCAGATTTCATCCTTTTGAAGTCTCAAAGGAAACAATTTAAAATGGAACACAGGAAATGTTTTAAGGAAACCTTGGATTATTTTAGAATGAGACTAAGATAAAGTTCTCAGATTCACAGTCCTCATCAAATGCTAAGCAGTATAAATTGTTGAAGGACCTATATATACTTATATAGATGTATTGAACAAAATATCACAAAACTTGTGGTAAAGAGAAAGTCATTAAATTTTCCAAGAAGAAAAGACTAGGCTGCCTAAGAAGAAATGAGCTCATTATCAGGAAACAGTGGATCAAAGAGGAAAGGGAAACAGTTCCAGGGTTTCAGAAAAAAAATGACTTAAAGCTGAGAATTCTATCAACCAAACTGTCACTTGAAAAAAGGCAAGTAAAGACATTTTCAGACATGCAAGGACTCAGAAAGTCAGTCACCAAGACATTTCCCCTGAGCCTCATAATTGTGAAGTTGGAGGATCCAAACAAACACACAAAATGAATCCACAGGATAAAAAAAGGACAAGCGATATTTATAGTTGAGCCAGGTGTGAAGGCTGAAGCCTACATGTAATCCCAGCCTTTGGAGGCTGAAGCAGGAGAATTCCCCATCTGAGTCCTCCCTAGGCAACTTAGTGAAATCATCTCAAAATTATTTTTTTTAAGAGAAAAGCAGTGTGAGTCACAGGCTGGGAGGAGAACCAAGAAGCCAACCCCTCCTGTGAGCCAATGACAGCCATGTGGGCTGGGAGAAGAACTGAGTAGCCAACCTCCTGCCATGAGCCAGCTGGCATATGAGCTGGGAGACAAGAAGAGCCAACCCTCCCTCATAGCCCCAGAGGCAACCAGTTGATTCGGAGGAACACAGACTGAGATGATAGCTACTGAAGTAAAAAACAACCTGACGCTTGCATTGCTTGATTGACTTTGCAGGCCTAAAGCCGGTAGTCAACATCTATTTAGAGGATAACAATATGCAATACAGCAACTATGGAGGATTTCCTTCTGTCTTGTTTTTGAAATCCAATATCGTTCTCATTGTTTAGTTTTGTTGTTTTATTTTTTTCAAGTCTCTTTAAAATAAAAAATATAAATAAATAAAAAGAACATTAAGAAAAGGGAAGAGCAGCATATGTAACTCAGTCGATAAAGCATTCTTGGGTTTAATCCCCTAGAATTGGCAGGGGTGGAGGTGGAGTTCACAGTTAAGTCTAAATGACAGAATGAAAAGGCAAAAAGGCTAAAATAAAAAGGAAAGTATAACTCTGCTAATGTCAATAGGTAGGTGTAAATTTAGATAGTTGTTAAATTTTTAAGAGTAGCCACTAGAGATAGGAATTAAATAAAATCTATAAGTTATTAGGAAAGCTTGAATAAAGAAAACTTGATCAATTTTACAAAAGGCTGAAAAGGTATATAAAATAGATAGCACAAAATAAGAGGCCAGGAGTAAGTCCTCAGAAATCAATGATCATAGACCTGACCAGGTCAAATTAACTTCTTAAAAAACAGAAAACTAGTATTCAAGAGGTTGAGGCAGGAGGACCAAGAATTTAAGGCCAGCTTAGGTTAGCTACATAAGAAGACCCTGTCTCAAACAACACAAAACAAAACAAAACAAAACAAAACAAAACAAAACAGCTTGGTTATTAGATTTTTTTAATCTGGTTTCTTCTGAGTGACACACATAGGGCAAGTAACAGGCAGGTTAGTGGACTGAATGGTGGCCACTATTTTCTGTATGATTTTTCTAAGCAACATTTTAAAATAAATTTTGTAATGAAACATTTGCTTTCTTTTATGCGTAATTACCTACACAGTATATCAGTGTCTTGGGGCTGTCCTAGCAAATTAGGCATAAATTGCATGGCTTAAAATACAAAACTTTATTCTGCAGTTCGGGAGGCCAGAATCCAAGGTCAAGGTGCTGTCAGAGCCTGTAGGCCTGACCTCAGCACTCAGCCGGTGCTGATGCCACTACAGCTTTGAGCATCGCTGAGCAACTGGTGGGACTTGGCTGGCCTCAGGGAGTGTGAGGAACAGGACAGCGACGGTCTCTACCTTTGACCCTTAAGGTAGACAGGTAGTAAGCAGTGGTAGATGCCTTGCAGTCCAGGAAAGCAAAGAGAGGGTGCGAGAGTTGAGGAAGGGGTTGCAGTTTTACAGAGGGTATTCAGTGGGAGACCTCAGGGAGAAGGTGTTTGGTGCTCCAACATGCGAGAGAAAAAGAGGAAAAACAGAAGCAAAACAGACCTTTATTGTGGGCACAGGGGGGCTGCTGAAGAGAGGCAAGCACCCTCTGGAAATTTCAGGAAAAAACCTCGGGCTTTATTTGGAATTTGACAGGGGACAGAGTTAAAGGGGCAGGCAGAATGATGTATTAACAGCTGATTAGAGGAAGATAGGCCAGCTTGCAAAAAGCTAGAGATTTAACTTTTGAGTTCAAGAAAAGAACTCAGGGAGGCGCTGTCCAGCACTGCATTAACCCACACGTGGGAGAAACCTGTGAGAAGGGCCATCTAAGGACAGCAGCATCTGCTCACCTGGGCCCAGTCCCAGAGGCAGGAGCGTGCCTGCCCCAGGGAGGCAGCAGCCACTGACTGTGGCCTGAGGTGAGGCTGGGCCCTGGATGCATCCTGCTGAGTCTGCCCTTGCGCCCTGGGTGCAGTCCTTAGATGACGATGTGTCCTCACGTGCCAGAACTGTGGCAGCCATGAGATGTCATAGGGCTCTAGACATCAGCAGGTCAGATGCAGGAGACCATGCCAGTGGGAACAAGATGTCCTGGGACCCTGGCCAAGCCTATGGCAGGGGCAGCAGACCTTGCTGAAGAGTTGGTTATAGTCACACAAAAGAGGAGCAGTTGGTAAATGTCCCCCAAATTATTGAGTGAAAGGAAACTGGAGTCTCTTTGTTGGTTCTGAGGCCCCCATTCCTCTACCAGGGTGGCATCCAGGCTGAGGGAGGGGTTTGCATCCTCACCATGGCCCGGTCACTCAGTGAGAGGTCTGTCTCTCCTCAGGCAGTTCCTATGGAGCTTTAGGCTGCCCGGAGAGGCTCAGAAGATTGATCGCATGATGGAGGCCTTTGCTTCTCGCTACTGCCTGTGCAACCCAGGCGTCTTCCAGTCCACAGGTCAGTGAGCCAGCTCACGGCCTGACCCTCAGCTCTGCTCAGGACAAAGGCCTGTGGCACAGGGCAGCCTATTCCTGGGCCCTTCTTTCCCTGCACCAGCAGAGTCTTGCCTGAGGTGCAGGGAGCCACTGTGCACAGCTTTCTGCTTTGCTGTTTCCTGTGGGCCCCACACTCCATGTCCAAACCTCGGCAGAGCTCAGGCTGCTGAGTCCCCTGCTGTCCTCTGTCTTGATGCAGACACGTGCTATGTGCTGTCATTCGCCATCATCATGCTCAACACCAGCCTGCACAACCACAACGTGCGCGACAAGCCCACCGTGGAGCGGTTCATCACCATGAACCGCGGCATCAACGAGGGAGGTGACCTCCCCGAGGAGCTGCTAAGGGTGAGTGTGGGACTCAGCTGCTGACCTCCTCATGGTGGTGCTCTTCCTCTTCCTTCCTTCTTAACTCTTGACATTTTGAAACTTCCTAAGTTCTCTGCAGAGGAGCAGTGCTGGTTTATTTTTTTTTTTCTTTGCAGTATTGGGAATCAATTCAGGGGCACTCTCCCACTCAGCCACCTCCCCGGCTCTTTTTATATGATTATTATTTTTTAACCTTGAGACAGGGTCTCACTGCGTTGCCTTGGTGGGACTCCTTCTGCCTCTGCCTCCCAGAGTGCTGGGATTACAGGCATGCGCCACCAGGCCCAGCTGGCTTATTTAGTGTAAGTGCATCTCTCAAGTGTGTCTGGCTTACAAGTCCTGCTGCTCTTTATGCTTAGCCTGTATTGGAAGAGATGAAAGAAAAATTGCTTCAACTCTGTGAATTTTTTAAATTTGGTGCTATTTTCCCCTTACAGAACTTACATGAAAGTATTAAGAATGAACCCTTTAAGATTCCAGAGAATGATGGGAACAACCTGACACACAGGTTTTTAACCCGGGCCGGGAAAGCTGGCATGAGCCTACTGTGCGTGCCCTGCCCACAGCCCTCAGCCCACCTGGCAGCTCCCTGGTCTCCCTGCCACTCCTCATAGCAGAGGCCCTTAAGCACAAGGCAGAAATGTAAAGAGTGCTGTTGAATCAAAGCCCACTTTAAGCAGCCACACATCGCAGCACTAATGGCTGCTTCCCTGAACAGTGGCTCAGTGTCCATGACAGGGACTTCACAACCCATCCCAGAAAACTGCTGAGTTAGTGTCCACATAAATGCAGGGCAGTTTTCTCTACAAGAAGCAAGTGAATTTACCTCCAAAGAACCTGTGTGCCTTCCTCTTGGTTTGGCGTGGCTGTGATTTTTGATGAGTGGTTTAAATGTGCCTTCTTGTTGTTTTCCTTCTGCCTGTGGCTCCCACCTTTCTGTTCTGTGACAGGCTGTCCCTGCTTGTCCTGCGTTAGGAGGTAGGTACCCAGTGACTTCCTCCCCTCCCCAGTGGCTCATTCCTCTGTTTCTCTTCCCCACGTTGGTCTGCGTGAAGCTCCAATCTGTGGCTGCCATTTATTTGATTCATTTGTCTTTGGACTTGGCAGGGGAATGGTGTTGTGCACAGCGTGGTCTGTGATACCTACCCCTAGTGACAGGGTCAAGACAGGCTGGAGCAGAAGTGCATGGGGACACTGGGAACAAACTAGACCCCCCCCATCCTTAGGGTCCTGCAGCAGCAGCAGGAGAGCTGAAACACAGCCTGTTCCTGCAGAGTCACAAATGCCCCATAGTAACCAAGCAATGCATGTTTGCACCTCCTAGAGGGATTCTGGGGACATCTCAAAGGCTTCCTTATCAGGGACAAAGAAATCTAACAGAGTTTGTGCTCTATGAGCAAATTTAGGCTTTTTAGGGCTTGACACTGGGGGATGGATTTTTATCTTCCTTTGACAGTAAAACCCATGAGATCTGACAGCATAGTTTTCCAGGTACTTCTCAGAACAGAGTACTGTTGTGTAGCATATAAGATCTGAGGGCTGGAGTTCTGGAGACTTTTAAAGGAATTTTTATTAAGGGAAGATTAAAGACGTGGCTTGATGACAACTGTACAGCCATGGGCTACCTTGGCTGATGGGGGCTGGGGGTGCATCTTGTGGACTGACTGTTCCCACTGGGACCTTTGACCTTCAGCCTTGCTCTTTGACTTTGTCTGTGCTGAGGTCTGGAAGAGTTCCGAATCTTTTCCTAAAAGCCAAGTATTGTAGCCTTGGAGTTGGATTCCTGAGTGACCTGAGACACACAGCAGACTTTTCACATCACACTGTGCTCGTCGTACTAGAACAGAGGCAGGAGGAAAACTACATCCAAAGAAGAGCCACTGTGCTTGGCCTGAGCAAGGAGGCTCTTCACTGGATCAGACAACTCCCTTCCAGGCCCTGTGCTGCCTGAGAGTGTCCCGTGGAGGGATGTGAGGTTGCCCGCCTTCGTGGCAGCTCAGATGGCCTCTGCTGCTCTGGAGATACAAACAAGTAGATGAAATGAAGGCACAAGAGAGCTCGTGTTTTCTGACCTGTTTCCTGGTTAGGCAGATAAACAGGCCACCACACAGGGTACTTAAAGGAATTGTGAATTTGGCCAGATGCAGCCAAACACAGCAGCTGTGGGCAGCTGAGGGGGACACAGGTCAGCCTGGGAAAGTGCCATCCTGTGGTGTTGGCACCTGTGGTCTCTCTTGCCCCTGCAGCTTCCCCGTCCTTTCTCAACAGTGAAATGTGACTCAAATCAGCCCCTCAGGGTGACCCTGCACAGAGTGGGCAAACAGGGTCCTCCCAGCACAGGACATGACATGGTCAGGACCCAGGTGCTGACTGAGGGTGTGCAGGATGGGTAAGACTCAGGCACGTTCTCAGGAAACAGGAAACTGCTTGTATGGACCATTCCCAGCCCACACAAACAACAGTTCTACCTGGTTCTGTGGAACACATGGGTCAGATCAGCTTTTGGCCACACCCATTGCTACTTCAGACCTTCAGCAAAATGCTTATCTCGCGGACATAATCAGATTTCTTAATGACTGGACATATATTCAAGTGGGAATAGACTGTTGTCCTCTTCTTGGAGTAGTACGTGCGGCACTTAGGGTTTTCTGTGAACAGTGGAGAGCTCCAAATCTAAACTGGGGTGGGCCCACGTCCACATACAACAGAGGGATTGATGGCCCCACCACTGGGACTGTCAGACCTGGACAAGGATGAGGGCAGTGAGTGATACAGTTTCCTCTTTGGGGAGCTTTGTTTGTACCTTTGCGATTCCCATGCATTAACAGCTGGGCCCTCCATACATGGGCTGTTTGATTGGTGACTCCTGGCCAGACTTGCTGCCCCATCCTGTCTGTGCTGGTGCACCCAGAGTTTGCAGCGTTTGGAGGTTCTCTGTGTTTCTGTGCAAAATCAAGTCCAGGAATGAAAACCTTAGACTGAAATATGTCTTACACAGAAATATGTCTTCCCATGAGCTGCCTTGAGGTGGAGACTGTGCAACCCTGGGCCCTTTGCCTCTAGTTGGCTGACCTTATTGTGTAGCTTTATGTCATGCCAGACTGCAGAGGGTCCAAGGCTGAAACTCTCCATCATGCATTAGACTGATTTTATTGATTTCCAAACTTTTATGCTGTTACTTTACTGATACCTCTCCCAATCCTGAAACTTTAGTGTTTGAGCAAGGGAATTCAGCCGCCTTGACATGTATGACTGGTGTATATGCAACTTGGCTCCCAGCTGCCTGCATCTGGACCAACCATGATGTCTTCACATGTGGGTCACCCTCAGGCCAGCTCTGCCAGGGACTGCAGCAGTGCTGGGCCAGCAGTTCACACAGGGATGAGCAGTTTCCTCTCCCCCTATCTAACCCAGGTGTGGTCCTGGGGTTTTGGGTCTTTCTGTTTTAGGGTGTTGATGTGAGCATGGAGTCAGCTGGTGGTGAATCTTCATGGTCATACAGAAGGCCCTGGTGCTCAGAATCTTAAGTGACTTGCCAAGAGCATTACATGAAATCATCTAACACTAGGGTTTTTTTTTTTTTTTTTTTTTTGTGACAGTATTAACCCTGAGGGCATCTCTCATCATGCTATGTACCTGGCCTCCATCAGGCCGCCTAGAAGTGGGGACCCCCTACACTCCACTTACAGGGACGGTGAGGCTCAGTCATGCTCATCACGTCCCCACCCAAGGGTCTGCACTCAGTCCTGAGTTATCAGTCCCAACTCTGGCCAAAGACAAAGTTTCTCCAGACACAAAGGGCAGCAGGCAGTTCTGAGGAGGAAAACTGGGAGGGAGATGGCAGTTCCACAGCGCCCCCAGCTGTCTCACTGGGCCCCGAGTATCAGAGTATCATTTGAGGTTTATTTAGAATCACCCTAGATCCACACCCAAAGCCCCCACATCTCTGGGGTCCTGAAACACTTTCAAGCAGTTTAATGTGGCACCAAATGGACTCAAAGTAAGAGCTGTTTATAGATGAAGCAGCATTTAATGCTTCATGTAAAGCAACGCCTATTTTCAAGGTTACAAATACACACATCTACACAGATATGCTTTGCTGAGAAGTTAGGTCTATTATAGACCAGAAACCACAAGTTGTGATTTCTCATTTTCTTATATTTCTTTCCCTTAGAAAACATTTCTGTTACCTAAACATAGTTAATGTACAAATAATGTACATATATTGATTTGTGGGGTGTTTTGTGATTCAATATATATATCCCCTGCAACTTGTATGGATATTCTATTGATATCAAAATATCTACTGATGATATTTCATTGCAAAATGAACAGTACAACAATGGAAGGGTGTGTGGCTGTTAAAACTTGTAATATTGTCTTCATTAAATCTCATGTTGTCAAAACAACATTGTCTAAGAACTGCTTCTTTAAAATAGAGATGTGTTGGGTCCAGGAAACCATCACCTGGTTCTCCCTGACCCATCTCTGAGGTCTGAGGCACCTACTGAGATGCTGGCCAGAGCTGTGGAGGTTTTAAGGAAAGTGAACCCGAAGTCAGAGAAGACATGGCTGGAAGCAAATGGAGAAAACAAATAAAAACTGACACAAAGTTTTAATTTGCTGCCATTTATATACTATACAAATTTTACAAGCTGTATATTTACAGTGGGGTAAGTGCTTTTTTAATGTTTAAAAAAAAGATCAAACTTTACAAACCTCTGAACAATACAAACTATAAGGTTAAACTATATAGTCTAAACTATACAGGTTATTCAAATAGAAACTATCTTAAATACAGTTTTCCCCACTCTGTTTCCTGATGCAGGACCAGTGAATTTTGAGTATGTCATACTTTGATAGCATATCTATATTAAAAATAAAATCACAGTATGATTTTTGTCTGTAGTTAGAATCTTTAAGGGACCCAAGCTGACAATTCAGACTCTAATATCATATAAGTGATAAGACACAGTATAAAAAAGTGTTACATAATAAAAACATACTGTAAGATTTACAGATGTTTGGATTATACATCCATAATGTAAATACTGATCGTAACTGGTAAATTGATTGGAATAGTCCCACAAAATTTATAAACAGAACTTATCTATAAAATACATTTTCAAATCTTGAACACAACTAGAATAGAAAGCAAATTAGTATCTATAATCAAAAAATACAGAAAACAGACTGCCCTCAAAGTCTAGTTGAGAGCTTATAAACTTCTAAATAAGTCTTTAAATTAAATATGTGCACTGTCAGTTTGTACTTTTAAATAATTTCATGGTTTCCCAGTCACCTTGCACCAGATTCTAACTTGGAGGAACGTTACATGAAATACAAGTAACCTTACATCAGAATCTGGAATCAAACAGCATTTGAGATAGTCTATCCCAGGTCATTATTTTCAATGTGATTTATATACACTATATTTTACAATGGTCAGCAGTTGTACAAGTGTTTATTCTTTTGGAATAAGGGTAATTAAGGAAAGGTTAAAAACTAAAAAAAAAAAAAAACAAAAAAGACATGATAAAATCTGCATGGTACTTAGCGAGGAAGCACCATGCAGACTTGTACAAATTTCTCTTTAACGTTTAGGCTGAGTTGGCATGGCTTCTTTGGAGCATGCTGAATCTGAAAGACAGGAGGCATAGGTATTAGTTGAAGGCAGAGACCCCAGGAAGCCAGCCCCCCCCTTTCTGTCCCTCCCTGTCCACAGGTCCCCTTGGTCTTTGGGAAGCTCTTTTCCCTTGAACTAACACTGCCTTCCTGAATGACAGTAGAGAAACCCAGTGATGCCAGGCAGCTGCAGAGGAACCGCTGGCGACCCAGCCAGGGAGGCGCCATCTGCTGGGCCCCGCTGCACCCCCCCAGCCCGAACCCCAACTGTGGCTAATCCTTCCCAATCCTCAGAAGAGTTTAGTTCCTCAGAGTTAGTGCTTTCCCTTGAGGACACACAGACAAAGCATGTTAATTAACTGCATAATGATCTATAGATAATTTGCCTTGAAGTTCATTTGAAATCACCCTTGCTGATTGTGTATGAGACACAAGAACAGTTTGCTCTCATGGGTTAAATGGTTCACCACTCCCTTTACCTCCACAAGGGTACAGTATGAAACACAAGTCCCCACCTCGCAGGACCACAGAATACAAGTGATTCAGACACAGCCTGGACACCGTGAAGGCTCTGCCCTAAGTCACCCGGACCTCATCCCAACAGAGTGGCCATGGCAGGTGAGGGGTGTGACCCAGCCTCAGCGTAACCTCTAGGCCTAGGCACTGAGCTCTTGGGATGGGATCTGCTGTCTGGGTAGAGGACGTGGGCTTCTCAGCCCAGATGCTTATCCCATGACTGCTGATTCAGATGGGGAAGCCCTGCTGGCTTCTTCCAGTGAGGGAGGAGGGAGGAACCAGCCTGTCCTTCCCTTGCCGAGGCTGCCCTAGTCCTGGAAAGCTGACTGGGAAAAGAGGTCTCCACACTCTCCAGTGCTGGCTTGGAGTTCAGCGCCCCCCACCCCTGCTGCTGTTTCCACAGCTGAACCCCAGGGAATTAGGTTTCCCTCAGGATTTCAATGTCTTCTCTGTCCTCCTCTGTGCTTCTACAAAGAAGAAAATGGATAGACAGGAAAAGTGCTTACCTCAACTTGTGAGATTTTTGTTTTGGGCTAAGTTTTCCATCACCTAGAAGGCAAAGGTTAGGAAACCTTTTAATGATTTTTACAATTTGTGGTGTCTGTGCTCTGAGTATGCATTACATGGTTACAGTTAGACTTAGTGTTCTTCTAATTTAACAGTGGCTGCCTGCGATCAGTCCCACATCAGGCTGAGCACATACAGGCTGGCACACAGACCCTGCTACAAGGGTCCTCCAGAGAGGAAAGTGAGTTCCCATGATGATGGAGGGTCTCGAGTCCCATGGAAGATGCCCCAGAGCCTGGGGCTGGGGAACAGGCCACACCCACCCCATCACACTGCTGAATTCTCACAGGAGGACAGAATGGACTTCAGGCCAGGGCCAAAGAAATTAACTGGATTTGAATCAAGGCAGAGGTCAGGGGTTTGCAGGAGAAAAGTGAGTGGTCAAAGGTCAGGACACAGGAGCACAAATGCACAGAAGATGGCAGAGTGCTGGTCTCAGCCAGGGCCTGTCTCAGGAGGCCCGGAGTCCATGGGCCTTTGGTCTGTGTTCCCGGCAGAAGTGCTGGCTACAAACCAGTCATCAGTGCTCCTGGACTGGGGACAGAATCAGCCACCACTCAGACATGACCTGACTGCAGCACCTGCCGTGGCCGAGTGGACTCAGCCCCGAATGCCATGCCAACACCACGGAGGCTGCTGTCCCCAGACGGGTGGGCTCTAGGGCGTGACCTGCCCTGCCAGGATGAGGGATTCTGACAATGCCAGGACCCTGCCCAACACACAGACCAAATCCGTCTCACTACCCGATCCTGAGGTAGCACACGGAGGTCAGAAACACCCATCCCTTCTGCAAATCGCTGAAACATTAATGTGAAACCACTCTGCAAATGTACACGATTTCTTAAGGCGAAGAGCAAATGCCGCACTGCTTCCCTCCAGTCCTGGCAGCTGCAGTGTCTGCCGTGCTCCCTGTGGTGGCCTCGGCCTTCCTGGGGCCCGCTTCTCTTCATACCCGTGATAGCTGCACACAGACCAGGGTCGTGGGGGGCATGGGTGTGTCCCTGCCTGGGCCTCCTGAGGCGATGGGTCACAATCCCTGCAATGAGTGCATGGCCTTTACTCAAGAAGTGACCCTCAGTTCTAGGGCAAGGGCCTGGCAAAGTTTCTTCTCTGTGAAGAGCCCAGTGACAGACACTGAGTGTGGCGGGCTGTGCGGTCTCAGCGGTGACTACTCACCTCTGTCAGGAGCACCAACCTCACACAGACCACTGCGTGCTTCAGCCAAAGTCTACAGACTCTGACATTTGGATTTCACACATTGTTCAGGGGAAGCAAAGTGCTGCTCCTCTTTGGAAGTTTTGAAAACATGAAAGCCATTCTTACCTCACAGGTGATGAGAGAGGGGCACAGGGCCGGCTTTGGCCTTCGAGATGCAGCTTGCCAACCTGTGCCCCAGACCCCAACTCCCGTCACTGTCATTCTTAACAAGCTTCTCAGGCTCCTCCTCAGGGAGCCAGTCACAAAGGGGGAGGGGCTGCCCCACAGCAATCAGAGCACAAAGAGCTGCTAAATCACGAGAAGACACACAAGAATCCGAGATGCCCGGGAGCCTGGAGTGGGATAGCGGGCCAGGAGCCTCAAAGGCATCCCTGGTAGAGGAGACCGCTAACATTTCTAACAGCCCAGGTCATCAAATTATGTAGGATACACCTGAATGCTTTAAGGAATCAGGAGAGTAAAGCAAACACTGCAAAAGCATCACTTCCAAAAACGCATGAAAAACACAAAAGTTCTCCCTTGCGAGCACATACTCAGACACCCAGAGTGCCTAAATTCCCGGGATCATAAAGTCCACTTCCACGTAGCCATCCTTCAGTGCTAGGGACCAGTGTCAAGCATCCAAACTACACAGGGACCATGAATCACTCAGGGCCTGGGAGTCGAGGTGGACGAGGCAGGAGTCCTGTATTACTCATGCACCCTTTCAGGCCACCTCAGGTTCCATCTCTATGTGTCAGTCACCACTTCAACAAAAACTTATCAGAGTTTTTCCTCTTCTCAGTTCCAGGAATCTCCCTTACCCTGACTATACACCAACATGTGGTTTTTCTTTGGCAAAGATCCAATGTCCTCCATGGCCAGGCCATCGGTGAGCAGGAAGCTGCCCTCGGGTCTCTGCAAATAGTTGATGGTCCCACAGGTTGAAGCCTTTGGAGAGTGCAGTCCTGCTTCTTTTCAGAGTCTTTTGAATTCCTTGGGCACCTCTTTTTCTTTTTCTTCATTTTGTGTCTGTAGAGGTCAGCGTCCAAGTATACTTCCAGAACATCTGGATCCAGCTGATGCCTGCAGAAGCAGCAGCCAGAAATTAGCAACCCAAACACCAGCACCACCTCAGACAGCACCTGGCACTGTGGTGACCACTTACTGAGGACGCTCAGTGTTCAGGCTCAGGTAAATGCTGATCTAGTTAAAAATGGGTTCTCTACTTTCCCCTGTAGTGGTTTTTAAAGCCCAGGGTCAGAAATTCAGCAACTTCAGCTCCACTCCTGACACCTACCCTTCTGTGGTGCTGGGGCTGTCAGCAGGGACATGACCTGGAGAGCTTAAGTGACATCTCCTGAAATCAGTGGCCAAAGAAGAAAAGGAAGGAAGGAAGGAAGGAAGGACCTTCTGCCATGTGTCATAGTCATAGAGGAGAGAGAGGCTTGTGCTTTGATTTCCTTTTTACCAAAATAACCATTGCCTATTTACATATGGCTGTTGGCAATATTTGCTAGGATTAATTTTAAAAGAAGTCAACTAGAATACAGGGGATTCCATTCATGCTCCCTCGTCTTGCTTTGAACCAGTCAGTTTCAAGGCAGTTGCTAGGGCTGGGGGTGTAGCTCACTGGCCAGAGCACTTGTCTCATGAGCACAAGGCTGTGGGTTTCACGCCAAGCACCACACAAACACCACACACACAACACACCATACACACACCACACACACCACACACCACACACCAACTACCTGTTTAGCATTTTAAGAATACAAAGACATTTAGGTTTCAGATTGAGAATTAGAGATAAAGACTAAGAAAATAAATGATGCCCCTCAGACCTCCACTCTAGGCAGGCAGCCAAATATCAACAGAACTATGGCCCCCCATTTTCTGCCAACTGGGTAGTCGCTAAATTTGAAAAAAAAAAAAGATATAAAAACGTAACTACACCTGACCACCAATCTTGAAGTGAGAGTTACCTCTACAGAGCTCACATTTACTCCTAGAGAGTTATAAAGCATTACCTGAGAATGGCAAAGTGAGACATTTTATGACACATGAAGTAAGACAGAGCTTGAAAGCGGCACCATTTTAGAAATGTGTGGAAACTGAAGTCTCAAAACCCACAGAGCTGAGGAATTCAGACTCTGCTGGTAGAGCCCGCCCTCACCTGCAGTCACGCTCTTGGTGTTTGTCTTTAGATTTCTTCTTCTTCTTTGACTTTTTGTGCTTCTTCGCCTTAGGCTCCTCCAGGTCTCTTGGCAGGCTCCTGTGGGCTTTCTCTTCCTCATGCCTGTCGTTACTTTTTGCACTCTCATACCTGCGTTTGCGTGACTTCACACTTTCATGATCATAAAACTGATCAGAAAGGCCACAGCCACTGTCATCAGCTCCGAAGGCAGCTTTCTCCCGGGAGTAGCGCTCAGGGTGCAGAGGGAAAGGGGGTGCAGCACCTGTGCGCGGGCTGTGGAAGTGGGTCCGCTCCCTCACACGGGCAGGAGGCTCCCAGCCCTTCCTGGCCGGGGAGGAGTCGTTGTGTGGCCGCTTCACACTGGGCTCCCTGCTTGTGTACGGGGTGTACCTGTCAGGGTAGTACCTGCACCGGTCCCACCGCATCTTCTGGGGGTCACCCTCCTCTGGGAGCCAGGTGTGCTCACTGCCTGAGTGGTGGTGTTGGGTCCAGTCCTGCTCAGCCCCGCTCCTGGCTCGGGAGTGGTGGTAGCTGTACCTGCCAAGACTGTAGTGCTTGCTGGGACTGACTGACTCCCCACAGCACAGAGGGTGCCGGCTCCTGCTGCGGTGCTGCACGGTGGCCTGGCACTCCCGATTGCTGTGCTTTCTGGTGTAGGAGTGCTGCTTTCTGTGCTAATGGCCCTCAGTCCTACTCCTTCTCCGACTCCGACTTTTCTGCATGTGTTCCCCCCTGGAGAAGTGGTCTCGACGGTTATAGTAACAACCTTGGTCAACTTTTTTTAGGCTGCTGATTTTGCCTTTAACTGGAAGGCAATCTGGAACCTTCTGGCCGGCCTTACCTTTGTCGCACCTCTCCCCGTGACTGTGTTCAGGGCCATCGGGATGGGGGCCTGGGGGTCTGTGTGGCTGAGCAGAGGGCAGCACGTCAGCAGATTCATCTGTGCTCTGGGACGGGGCCTCTGTGTCACCACACTGGTCTCCACTGAGGGAAACCATGAGCTCGGGCTCATGTCCACCTTCTGGATGTGCGGACAGAGCTGGGCTCAGCTGCTCCACTGTCTCTGCTGGACCAGAGCCCTGCGGGCTCTCAGGTAGCAACACTTTGTCCTCCTGGGGGGTTTCGCTGCAGTCCTGTGTTTCCTTCTCAGTGTCACAGGGTTCAGGAAGTGGATTTACCCCTGTGCTGTTCTTGTTTGTGTTGCAAAGGTTGTTTCCAATAGGCAAAGACTCATCAGGTTTGGCTGAGCTGTTTTCTGAGGTATCT
The DNA here is from genome assembly GCA_004027295.1 of Dolichotis patagonum. NCBI lineage: Eukaryota > Metazoa > Chordata > Mammalia > Rodentia > Caviidae > Dolichotis > Dolichotis patagonum. The sequence continues at coordinate 1,428 of PVJX010032058.1, read as the reverse complement.
TCTTTGGTAGACATGAGGCTGCTGCCAGCGGGTAGCAAAGCCTCCTTAAATTTGCTGCAAAGACTCATCATCATGTCCAGTTTCTTGGGGGAACCAGCAGTGGGGCTGATATCCTCAGGCTCCATGGAGAGGTCCCCCGATGGACTTTGCCCTGTTCCAGGTGGGCTGCATCCCCGACAAAGAAAGAGACAAGCCAATAGTTAGCATGACTGCTATACAGGTTTTGTCATGGCTTACATTTACTAAATATTTTATCACTTTAAATATAGCCGGCTATAAGCCACTATCAGGCTATCATGTCTACACACCAAATTTTCTCATGAATTAAAAATAAAATTTATATCAATCCTGGTTTTCAGCAATAATAATTCTGTACCTCTAGACTTTTCCTATTTCCAGATACATTTCTAATTCTTAAAAATTAAGTCTAAACAAAAAGCCACATCATGGACTGCTGACTTTTCTGGCTTCCTTCTTCTTCTTGGAGCCTCAGAAGCAGAGCAGCTATTTCCAAACAGAGCCAACAGCATCTTGAATCATGGAAAACAGGGGCTCACTGAGGCTCTGGGAAAACCTTCTGTAGTAACTGCAGGCTGCCCTTGGCAGCTGGGAAGCTTCTGACACACTCTCAAGGTTAGCTGCCAGCTGCCAGGAAACAATAAATCACCACCTGGATCTCTGCTCTTCAGTGAGGAGATAACTTGTACCCAGTCCTCATGGGGAAGTTAGTTGTCCTGAGAGTAGAAGGGGGGATTCTTGGGGCCACACACAAAGGAAGGGGTGCTTGGCTGCAGTACACAGATGGCCTCATTTACACAAATGTGTAATTATTCTCTTGCACATTGAATTTGGGGACCAAGGTGGATTAGGAAAGAAACCAGAGGAAAATCACTGTGAAATGACAGCACAGCACACCTGTTCTATCTTAAGGTCAAGTGGGAATGAGTGTTCTCTGCCTCTTCATTCTTAACAGTTCTGCATCCCTGACTCAGGTTGTCAGGGGCCCTCTAGGGTTGCCACAGTGCCATGGAGGAGGCTCCTGCCCCTACATGTCCTCACATCCATGGGTGTGAAAATCCCAGTTGTATTATTGCCACAGTTTTCACAGACACTACATTTCCCAGGAATCCAACAGTCATGTAACCTGAGGAATGGTCACACTGTGATGCAGCTGGAACTTCACCAAAATGTTCACCACCACAGCCTGACAGTGCAGATAGCAAATCTGGACACAGCGTTTATGCTGGATGGTCACACGGTGAACCTGAAGGCGGGCAGCTGCCACCTGATGCAGTATGACCTGCAGCAGTGGTTTCACCGGCAGTTTGCACATGAAGCAACCGCGCCTGCATTTCAAATTCCTTTCCTCTTATTCCTGAGTTATATTGCCGGTAGGTCAATTTACTGACTTTTCTTAAAATTGAATAT
>PVJX010032057.1:0-20725 GCA_004027295.1 Dolichotis patagonum | reverse complement strand
TAAATATGAAAAAGAATAAAAACTAAATAAACATATACAAATGGTATTGTTCATGGTAAAATATTTGTTGTTGAGACTATAGAATAAAAATAAATTTTGCATTAGTATAAAATTTAAGGAACTTCATGTAGAAAATTTGGAATGAAGCTGAACTGAAATCAGAACTAAAATTGTGTATCTGAATCAGTACTTGGACATCTAGGTATGTCCTCTTGATGTTTATCTTCATAGAAACGCAACGGTGATTTTACATGCTGATGCTTTTGCAGTTTGATTTAATAGTAAATATGCATGTAAATATAGTCTGACAACTTGGTCGACAGGAGAGTTCAGTCATAAAACACCACGCTAACATTCTACATCGCTATTTAGAAAAATCTTGTGAGTTTCAAGGTTATGACATAGCAATTTGTCTTAATAAGTACTTTTAACTCAGAAACACAAATTGATATGTGTTGTGTGTAGCATGATTGGGAACAATTATACATTGGTTGGTAAGAAACAAGTGGATCCGAAAGGAACAGAGGTAATTCTTCAAAGTGTTACCTCTGCGAAGGTGAAATAAAGGTTTATGCTTTTTAGCTAAAAACAGGTGAAAGGAGCTCAGAGACCTCTGGGGTCACAGGATGAAATTAGACTATTTTTCCAAATTACTACTTGGACAAGGTCAGCCCCTGAACGGGGGCACTTTCTCAGGCTGGCACACATGTAATCAATTCTTTTTGCATTTGGGTAACTATATGTTTGATAGTTGATAATTATATACCAGTAATTTTAATGGTACAGGAAACAACAGAGATGTGAGGTGGATAAAAACAAGATTCAAATCATAGTTTGAATTATAAGATAGTAATTTACTTAAAAACATTGATAAAATAGAAATAGAAATCTAAATTGATTTTAGATTTGATGACATTATCAAACTACACAGGGAATATTTTCTTGTGACTAACTGAAGCAAAGCATGTTATACACTGATCATGCCAGTAGGTATGTTACTGGAGAGAGAGACAAAATTTGGTCAGAATTCTGATGACATAAAACAATAAATGTGAAAAAATAGTTATAAATAGTAAAGCACAAGATTTTTGGGAAAGCCTGATTCTGTTTTATGTTTTACTTTTGGATCTGATTCTGTGTTATGTTTTACTGTGTCTCGTTTCCTATCTGACTGAGTTTTCATTCGCCATTGGCCTGCTCTGGACACAAGTGACCCACATTGCTGCTGGAGTGTTCAGCGTGCATTTCTGTCCATCCACCGTCAGTGTCCGGCCCACAAGGAAGGGAAATGGAGGCCCCAGAGGCCCCGAACCAGGCTGCATGGAAGTCTCACATTCCTGAAGCGCACACAGCCCGGCGGCCGGCCAAGCAGACTTCACCCTCCCGCAGTGCATCAGCTTTGTGTGTTATCTGTCAAGGGTGAACGGATTAAAGTCAGGTGTGTGGAGGAGAGCCGGCTTAGAGCTGGTGAAAAGCCTAGATTCTTGTTTCTCTGATGAGCGTGAGGTGTGCTCAGTGTCATTATCTTTGGAGTACTCTAGTCTTTATTATTTTGATTATTTTCTTACTGCACTGTTATTCAGGGTGGGGCTCTGTGTAAAAGATGATTTTTCAGTCTCAAAAGGAATTGTTACTTGTGAGGCAAGCTTCCTTGTTAGGAAACCTCCTCTTGGTGTCCACCCTCCTGGGGAGAGTGCTGGGAGGTCTGCATCCCTGCTGTGGCGCTTGGCTTCTTCCCAGGGGGGCCTATTTCTTCTGGAGGAAGGGGTCAGTGGGAGGCTTCTGCAGCTCTTGTCAGGCTGACCCAGAGGGCCACAACCGTGGAAGACTGCGGAGGTCAAAGTGCTGATCAGTAGGGCGCAGTACACTGTGATTTAAAGTTGCATATTTAATACTGTGTTATCCTTATTTATATTATATTATATTATATTATATTATATTATATTATATTATATTATATTATATTTAAAATCCTTATACTAATCCTATGGGGTTAATACTTTGATGATACATACAGGGAAAGTTAGGCGATTCCTAAACATGCTTCTGTGAACTCAGTTTCCTGGTTCCAGTTTGGAACTTTGAATTTTCATGTTCTCTTCTTTCACTGAATATTATGGATTCTCGCGTCCCAGGTTTTCTTTTCAAATCTGTATCATTTTTATCACTCCATGTTTGCTTTGTCTAATAACCACATTCACCTTAAGGAACTGGTCCACGTACACCCCACCTCCTTATCATTTTTACTTTTCCTCCCACTCTACCTTCCGTTCTCCCCCTGGTAACTGCATCTGCCTGGAATATCTGTGTGCATTCTTCTCAAAGTAACTTGGTGTCCTGGCTCTGGGTTTTCTACAGCTGTAATACCGTTTCCAAACTATTACCAGATTCCCTCTGCTCCTCCAAGCTCCTCAGGACTGCCATGGAAACCAGTGTCAGAATGAAATATGCTGTAATTCAATGTCTTGTTTTTTTCTTCTGCCTTTCTGTTTTTTAGCAACTAAACTGTTAAGCATAGGAACAAAGGTGCTAAATCTTCAATAATTAGTTTCTGCTTGTAAACGGTAACGCGCAGAGATAAAATGAATTATACGGTCACACTGTCTCACGAAGCCCAAAGAACCATCCCAATGTCATGTATAACCGTGGCTCATCAGGAAGGCATTAGAGAACGCTGGACAGCAAATACTGATTGCAGTGATGTTTCCGTCAGTGGTCAGTGCTCGAGATGCTGAGACAGAAGAAGGCCAGGCAGGCCGCTTATCACAGAGCCTGACCCAGAGCAGGGAAAAGGCCAGTCAATCAATGCCCCAAAGAATGAGAAGGAAGATGACAGAGACACCTGGAAGGCAGGGACACCAAGGTGAATCAGCAAGGTCTGTCCAGCAGTGATCACGTTAATCAGTAGGGTTTGTCTAAAGAGGCTGCAAGGATGCAGACGCTCGGAAAGTCTGCTTCTGCAGGAGGACGCGACTGTTTTCCCACAGGAGGACACCCTTTTCTTCCTGCAGCCCAGTCACATTGGCAAGCTTCTGCTTTCCCTAAGTGGACAGCAATGTCTGCAGCGTGAGCCCTGTGCAGATCTGAAATTGGCTGTGCATAAGTCACAATCAGTTCACAGATGGTATGAACTTAGTGCATTTAAATCTCAGCTCCTGGAACCTTATTTTCTCATGTATGTGGTGGGTGACACAAACCAGACCCATTTTTAATGTTTTGGATTTAAGGGATTACAAAGTTTCCATCTAATTTAAACCAGATGTACTTAAAACTCTTCATAATAATCCTTTTTTAGAGGTGCACTAAATGTAATCAATTATTATCGTTGCCCAAGTTAAGATTGTTATTCCACCCTAATTACTAATGCATAACATTGTTCCACAATGGTAGAAACAACCAGTCACTGTTAGATTTTTAAAAAGCTGATTCTTAACAAATAGTAACTGTAAATCTCACCAAGTATGTAGTGAAGACATAAAATATGGAAGTTAGAAATTATGCTATGTGTTTTAATTTTAATAAGATACTTGAATTTGTAAATTTATACTTACTAATACACATTGGCTGTACATGATTACATTCATCGTAGGGAGTTGGTCCGTGTACATAACACATTTTAACTTCTTACTTCCTTCCCCGACCTGAGCCTCACCCCTTGCCCCAACTCATTTCCCTCACCATTTGCAAAAGAGCTGTGTCCTTTTCCTGTTATCTTTCTTTCACTTTGGTCTTTACATTATTTATGCTCTGGGTTTCACATATAAGACAAATCATGAGCTATGTAACCTTTGGTTTTGGATTTATTTCACATAACATTTGAAACAACAATACTAAGGGTTATTTGAATAACTATTGTACTTAACTATAATTCATCATTTGTGTTGCAACAGTTCTGTTGATCATGCAGACATGAGGACTAAGTAACATGCCTGGAGTGATGGGCATTTTGGTTTGTTTGAGCTTTAAGATCTAGGCATGGAGAGAAAGGAACTTGAGAATTATAAAGCAAGACTTCAATATTCATTCACTTTCATAGGCATCATGACAGGTACTTACAGTGCATGTGATTTTTCTCCATTTTTCTAGAATGGAAAATAGATTCAGAAAAGAATAAATGCCCCAGGCCAAATCACACAGAGATAAGGAAATTCTTAATGGAACTTTCGAAGCAGTAAGATGTTCATGGTGATAACGCTTGGTGTCTGTGTGGTGTCAGACGCTATCCTGGATGCCCGCATGTAAAAGTTAGTAAGACAAACACAGTTCTTCACTCCCCAGAGTTTAATGCATTCAGAGAAGATGAGCAGTGGGGAAGTCAGCAAATAACTAGCACACATTTTGGCCTAATGAGTTCTACGGCATAAGTGAACCCCAAAAAAGTAAATCATGATGAAAAGAGGCATTTTAGATAGTTATGAAAAACTTTGCTGAGAAGTGGAATTTCAGTGTGATCTGAGGGCTATGAAAGACAATTTTTAGCTGCAGGTGTTCTTTACATTATTTATGCTGTGGGTTTCTCATATAATACAAATAATGAGCTATGAGACTCTTACTAGGAATGAACTTTGCATGTTCCAAGGATTTAAAAATTAGTTTAGTGGGACTGTAATGAGCAAGAGAGGGAGTAGTGTTAACTGAGGTAATAAACAGAAGGGATGGATCATGCATAGCCTTGCAGAAATTATTTTAGCCAAAACTATGGGATAATCTGAAATTTTCTAATGTAATATGTAATATCTGATATTAATGTAATATCTGATAACATAATATCCCTTAGATTTCAGTATTTCTTAGATTGATCATTATATAATTTTTGTTTCCTTTAATAAGAAAATGATATATCCTTAAATGTTTGTTTAGTGAACAGAATGTTTGCAGAAGTATAAACAGTTTATACAGAGTTAAGAGATGGCCAGCCCTCACTCATCTTAACATGAGCCTTCCATGGACCTATCTATATTTATATCTGCAGATTTCTCCTAATTCTAGTGGTATGAAAGCAGGAAGAAACCCAGCAGTGCATTTAGAGAGGCTCAGATACTGCTTCCTTCACAAATCCGTTTTGTGCCATCTCGCTGTGGGTGGAACTTGGCGTGAGACAGTGACTCTCAACTCTTTTCCTTGGTTTAATGGCTCAGGGCATCTCTCGTAGGCTTGAGAACAACCACTGGCTGTATTCCCAGATGGGTGCTGCCTTCTTTTGGCTACATTCCTTGTGTATTTACTAAACCAAAGATGAAAGAAGAGGGAGCAAAAATTTCTCAACTGACATGTCAGGTAGATCAGTGGCAAGATCTACTTCTGTTTCCACATCAGATGTCCCTATGGTGTGCTTCACCGTGGGTTTGCCATTCTAGAGGCCGGAATTCACATTTACAGAGCGTTTTTTACTCAGTCATTACTCTTACACAAGCCTCCAACCTGCTATCCCACTATCCTAATAACATTGCAGTGGTGACAGATTTGAGGTTGCAATTTTAATACAACCAGAGTGTATCTATGTGGGCAAATTTTAAAATGTGCCATTTCCTACAGAAGCTCATGATCTTTCCAAGTTAAATAGACTATCGTAATTTTTTTGCTGTGTAGATCCTCTTGAATCAGGTCTTACCTGTGCCTGCTTGGAAATCAACTAGCTCTCAGTATAGGCTCATGGGGCTTATAGGTGGAGTGGAGAAGATTACTGTGTTTTTGGTTATATATGTTGGTTGGCTTACGGTAGGCAGAATTATGAACTCGTGTGCTTTAAAGAAATGTGTTTGGCTGTGACGTTAACGAGTTGTGGATTGTGATCATTAATTCTGATGTGTGAATTTCACTGGGTTAAGAAATGCCTAGCAGCATGCTTGTGGATGTGCCTGGATGGTCACAGAGATGTGACCTAGGGTCCTGCCTATGGTCCCTCTTCCTTCATTCTCTGGCATTGTTTCTCTGCTCCCATTCCCAGATGCCATGAACTAAGCTGGCTTCATCAGGCCCCTACACCGTGATGTTTCTGCCTCGGTGCCAGCAAACCATTGACTGAATTTCCTGCAACCATATGCCTAATTAAGTCTCTCCTCATTTAACTGGTGAGTGTTGGTTTTCATGTCCCAGTGATGGGAAACTTAGCTAACACATGTGGGTTACATTGTGTCCTCTTTAGTAAGGAAGTACAATGGGGCTTATCTACTCAAACCTTTTTCCTTAGTGTATGTTGGCTCATATATCCTCTGTTTCAATATTTCAGTCCCAGTTTTTCCTTCACACTATTGAGACTATCAGAGGTATTGAATGCTGAATTCATTCTGCAAGTCTAAACCCTTCTATTCAGAGCAAGTCAGATCCAGAATTAGAATTAGTAATCTTTATTTTCCTGGCCTAAATTTTCCATTAAATCCTCTAATTTGTCCATTTCTCTTTGTAATCTCCAAGTGTCCCAAACAGCAGAGCAATACACAATTCCTTTTTCCTCAGCTTGATCACCATGTTGAATAAATCACCAAAGTCAGGGCCCCTCCCTTAGCTCCTCCCCCTTTCCTTCTACTTTCCATGCCACTGTCATTCCAATTTTATTACCACACATGTGTCTCCCTGTCTAGAACTACCAGGGCCCTGCTTATCCTTTGAAAGACAACCATACACTTGTGAAATATACGAATGAGCCAATTCTGTGATCCTGTTTTGAATACTTGGTGTCTTGGCGACTCCTGATGTCAATGCCTCAGGCTTCCAAGAGGGAAATAAATGCAGGTGCAAAAAGATGATTCAAAAGAAATTTCATGTGAGTGTGAGCACAGATAAAGAAATCCAGCAATGGCTCCTAAAACAACCTGGGGGTAGCAGCAAAATTAAGCAGTCACTGCCTTTGGTTTTAATGGAGTAAGAGGTGAGAGCCGTCATTGGACCCTAAGAGGAAATCTAGCTACACACGGAAATCACCAGTTGTGCATTGTGGCCTTAAGGAAACTCCCAAGGCTGCAGACCTGAAAAGAGGGAAAGTCATTTGATCCCAGCCTTTCCTCTCCCATGGTCACTGCAGACAGATTTAAAGAAAAAGAAACCGTCAGTTAAACACTTCTCAACACGCTTGGGAAACCAAACATGGTTAAGAGAATAAAAAGTAGATCAAGAGCAACTGGAACTATATGCATTACAGTCTCTGCTCCCCTTTGTGCATACTACTGTATGGCAAAATCCACAAAAACAAGAGCGTGCGTCCATGTGAAGCATTACTGATTAAGAACCAGCCTAATCTCTTATGCTCAGACTGAAACTTCAAGTGTAAGTGTGTCCATCTCGGAGCACCACAGTCTAATTTCACAGATATCCCGTGAGTGTCATTCCACAGCACAAGAGGCTTTAGAGCTATTTGTCAGAAATAGTATTTTGTAATTGATTTCTTGGAAAACAATCAGGCAAGATGGGCATTAAAATTATATCAATTCAGTAAAATGGCTGTGGTGTTGGACACATCTGTCTGGGACACAATTTGAAATGAACTGTCGGAGGCAATTACCCACAGAATTCCTTATTATGCCAATCTGTGTTTATTTTTTATTATCCATAATATGATGGAATGAAGTGCAAATGAACAGATTTGGGTGTAACTCATTTTATCAAGCTCATTATTTTTATCTATTAAGTATCATTATTATCTAGTTCAAAATTTACATGTGATTCTCAAAAGATTCCAAGAAAATTTGTGCAACCTAGCATGGAATAAAGACAAACCAAAACCATTTGTTCAAAATCTGTGGCATGATTAACACTGTTACAGACAGGATTAAAGAGCCAAGAAACTGTTGTATATTTCTCTTCAAATTACAGTTAACTGAACACACACACACACGCACGCACGCACGCATGCACACACACGCTTGATATGGTACCATAGGTGGTTCTCAGCAATGTTTTTTATTAAAAGAATTTTCATGAATTTTAAAATAATTACCATGCATTTTGTATTTTCAATTCAATGGGGATTTATGCTTAGATTGTACTCTCCTCACACTAAAAGAGTTTAAAACCTATTTACCCATCATTTTACAAGCAAAACCATAATATTTCAGAAAAAGTGACAGTATAGAAACAGTCATTTTGACGAACTAGAGAAAAGATTGAATAAGGTAATTCAAAAAGAAAAAAATAAGCTTTGAAAACATCAAAGATAATGACCCAGGACATAGTGTGTTTACTTTGAAGAAGAATAGAATCCTCCATGATACTCAGCTCAAACCAAACCAAAATCTTGTATGCAAACATCAAAGGATCAAACAGAATGATGCAAATATAAAAAGGCCTACATTGGACCACAACTATTCTCAAATATCCAAGTTCAGGATCATTACGTTTTCTGCAAGGAAGAGAAAGTTAAGACTGATATGGAGATTCACTGTAAAATGTCTTGTATTACATTGTGTACTGCATAATTATGTTAATTGAATGCAAATAGTTTACATTAGCAGATTATGGACTCAACAGGCCTAGCAAAAACAAAAGTGTGAAACCTTTGCTTAAAAAACAGTTAGTGCTTTTAGAATCACTAAATCATGTACAGAGTGTTCTAATTGTGTGACTCAGCAGCACCGGCACGTAGAGTTGTACCCAAGGCTCAATCATTACAAAAATCCTCTTGCAATTCTTTTGTAGCCTAAAGTCAAAGAATCCATATAAGTTACTAGATTTGCTGTCTATATTACAAGCCCTAAAATACGTTTCTTTTCTTTCTAAATTGCCCTGGTTTTTCTTCCAACAGCATGCTGAATGAAGTTCTAAAAATGAGTATCCTTGGCCTATTTCAGATCTTAGAGGAAAATCATGTCGTTTTGCTTCACTGGCTATGTTCTTACCCGCTGGAGTTCTCTATTGTGCTGAAGTTTCTTCTGTAACCAGTTTGTTGAGACTTCTGGAAATGGATAAATAAATTGTCCATTTCTTTATCCAAAAACAGTGCTGATCTTTGTAAAATGCTTTTTATGAATCCATGTGAGATGATTCAATAATATCTTTTGTTCTGTTAATGTCATGCTTTGCATTGATTCATTTGACTGTGTGGTCCTTTCTTTAGCTTACATTTTTATTAGTAGAAATGATCACATATTCATCAAAGCAAGTTGGTACATTTACATATTTCAATTCTTTTTGTTTTCTCTTCTGGTCCCCTTTTGTCCCCCTCTGTCCATTTCTAGATCCTCTTTTCAGTTTGCCAAAGATCAATATCTCTGTTTCCTATTGTATATTTCTTATTTCAATCTTAAAATCACTTATACTTTAAGTTTTTCATGTAAGAGAAACCATGTGGTGTTTAACCATATGAATACTACTTATCTCATTTTAACATTAGATCTCAAAGAATATGCATTTTTTAAAATAAATGACTCAGTTTGTCCTTATGCAGAGTAGTAACCCACTGTGTATAAATGCATTTTCCTTTATCCATTCATCTCTTGAAGGATATACAGGTTTCTTCCAAGATTCAGCTCTTATAACCTGCACTGCAATGAGATGAGCTGCTGTATACCATTCTTGCATCCTGTGAGCCAATTCTGCTTGGACATAGAGTATGAGCTTCTTAATATGCTGTTGACTTTGGCTTGTTTGTATATATTTGAGGATGTTCTACACTCATCTACATCAAAATGCTGGCCTAAAATTTTCTCTTTTTTTTCTCTGCCTTTCCCTGGCTTTGTTTTAATCCAGCTTCACAAAATGAGCTTTGGAAATGTTACTTCTAATTTTTTTGGTGGAAAGAGTTTAGGCAGGATTAATGTTAATGTTTTGAAATATTTTATAGAATTCAGTATTACAACCATCTGATTTGAGTTTTTCCTTTTGGTGCTAATTTGCTTATTATGTCAATCTCTTTGTTACTTCTCTGCTCAAGTTTTCCATTTATTTTTCATTGCATCTTGAAACATTGTGTTTCTAAGATTTATCCATGTCTTCTAAACTGTAAAATTTATGGTACAATAATTGTCATAATAGTCCCCATATGAATGTCAGTTTGTTATGGGTTTTATCTTAAAAACTATTAATCAAATAATAAATTTTACACTGGCATCAAAACAGACATATGGACCCATCCAGTAGAACAGAGAGCTCAGAATTAAACCCATTCATACACTGGTAACTAATCTTCAGCCAATATTCCATGAATATAAAATGGAAAACATTAGTAACTTTATAAATGCTGCTGGAAAAACTGGATGTCCACATGCAAAAGAATGAAAACAGTATTTTTTGATGCTCAAAAATTAAGTCAAGAGCCTGTCGCCCTGGTAAGTGACTGTGGTCTGGCAAGCCGTGGCCATCCCAGGACAAGAAGCAGCAGCTTCTCCTGAGATCCACACCATGTTGGAACTTAGGGTGCTGGGAAACCAAGCAACCAGCCTCGTGCCCTGGTAAGCTGCTGTGAGTCTACCAGAGTGCGTGCTGAGAATCAAACATCCCATTCCCCTTGCCCCTGTTAGCAAGTGGGAGCCAGAGATCTGAGCATCTCTTGGGAGATTGACCATATGTAATATAGCAAATAAGGGGGATTTCCTTCTACCATCTCTTTGAAGGCAAATATTTTTATTGCTGTTCTGCTTTGTCCTGATTAATGGTATTGCTCTATTCAATATTCTGTTTTGATAAGTTCTATAATATTCTGTATTTCCTTTGATTTTGCTACACCTGATTGAAAGAACAACAATTGTGAAGATAATGAGATATACTATGGTACCTAACTGTTATCCCGGTAACCTGCTGTGAAGTTCTGTATCAATTTCACTACACTGTCTCAATTGGCTTTATTCCATCCTGTTCTGTTGTATTTTACTACTCAAAATAATTTAAAAAATTTTAAAAAAGAAACACATTTAACTTGAAAGGAAATTTATAGACTGAAAATCAAAGGAGAGAAAACAATTGTTCCATACAACAGGAGATCAGAAAAAAAGCAAGGGTAACTTACCCATCACCCACAGAATGGATAAGAAAGATATGGTATTTTCATACCATGGAAAGCTACCCAACTAAAAGTAGAATAATCTTGAGGCTCTGGTAGGTAAATGGATGCAACTGGAGATCATGTTCATGGGTGAAACATTTTGAACTCCTACTGGTGAACCCTTGCATAAAAAAAAAGAAGGAGTTAGAGGGATCAAAAAAGCACAATGCATATTATAAAAGTGATAGGGGAAGAAACACCTGGGTGGAGAAGGTAATGACACTTAATTTCTTACTCTCTTAGCTTAAACTCTCGTATTGTTTTCACAATTTTGTTAGGCTTGTTTTTGTTCTGTCTTGTTTTGCTAGATTTTACTGTGTCTGATGGTATGGGCAGCTATTTTGAACATAATGAGATGTATTATGGTATTCATGTTTGGTTTCCTATTATCTTGTTTTGAAGTCCTATAATGTTTTCGTTCTTTCGTTTAATCAGTTTTAATTCTGTTGTGTTTTGTTTGATTTTATTACCTGTGATAGTATGGACAACTGTTTTAAAGCAAACAAGACATTATAGAAACCATTTTTCATTTCCTATTATCTGGTGTTGAAGTCCTGTAATGCTTTCATTCTTTTGACTGGTTTTATATTATTTTGTTACATTTGATACTGTTGTGTGTGAAGATATGGACAACTATTTCGCAGAAAACAAGAGACATTATGCCACTGTTGATGTCCTGTTGTCTTGTTTTGAAGTCCTGTGTTGCTTGCATTGTTCTATTCTGATTTGCTTTGTTCTGTTTTGTTTTATTCTCTTTAAAATAACAAAGATTTAAAAAAATTAACTCAAATTAGATTAAAGACTAAAGGGTAAAATCTGAAACCATGGAAGTCCCTGAAGGCAGTATAGAGAAAAATTGTTTAACATCATCTAAGCAATGATTTTCTAGACATGAAACTTAAAGCACTGGAAACCAAAAGGAATAAAAACAAATGTTGTTACATCAAACAAAGAATCACCAGAGGAGAAGAAAAATGGAGAGAGAACTATGAAGTGGGAGAAAATATCTGAAATCCTTTTAAAGTGTTATCTAGAGCCGGGGGTTTTACTCAAGCACCTGCCTGGCACATGAGGGATTATAAATTGGATCCCCAGTACCAAAACAAACACACAAATTTTTTTTAAAAAAAGAATTGTTATTTAGATTATACAAGCATTTCTTTAAGAAAATAGCACTACCAATGCTAACAATGGTAACCTGATTTAAACATGAATAAAGATCCTAAATGGAAACTTCCCCAAAGACATACACAAATAATCACAGATACATGTAAAGTTATGCACTCATCACTATGGTGACAGAAATTAAAGCCACAGAGAATATCACCTCATACCTATTAGCTTAGTTATTAAGCATAACAAATAAACAAAAAGCAGCTAGTGGTGAGAATTTGGAGTAAAACAAATCCTGTATTCCTTTGATGGGATTGTAAATCAGTGCTAATTCTACGGAATACAATATGAAAGGTCTTAAAACATTAAAAACCATCTATCACAGCTTCCATCCATGTCACACATGGGTGAATGACCAAAGGGGTGGGGCTTGAAACTTTGAAGAGGTATTTATCCTCTTGTGTGTGTAGCAACATGATTCACAACAGCTAGGAAGAAAGCAAGGTGAGTGCACACCAATAAAGGAGGAGATAAACCAAACAACTGTACAGGAACAACAAAACACTGCTGAGTCTTAGAGATAGAGACCCTGCCCTTTGAGATGACTTAGAGGAACCTAGAAGACTCTATGCTAAGTAAAATTGGGCAAGGCAGATAGGTAGTACAATCTCATGAGGCAATTAATCTTATTTCTATCTAGAAAAGGCAACTCAACGAAGCAGAGAGTAGAAGGAAAACTGCTAGTGAGATGTGGGAAGCAGAAGTGTTTTCTCCTGTAACAGGTTCCAGTCAGGTGACGAGAACAAGTCCCAGAAATGTTCTGCACAGCTTAGTGTCTCTAATTCAGAGCAGCACAAGGGGCTGCATATTTTCCTTTCACAAATATGAAATAAAGTAATACGGCACAGGAGGAAACTCAGGGGTGAGGGATATGTTTGCATCATGAATATTAATGCTATTTTAATCATGTGTACTATATTTAAAATCAAAAAGTGTATAAATTAAATACATACAGCTTTTTATGTGTCATACTTCACTAAAGCATCTAAGAATAAAATTATGTTGTTGAACTGGAAATTTGATTCATACCAAAGCACAGAAGGATTTCAACACAGATGAGTTAACATGAAGATGAGGATGGAAACATTTAACAAAATCTGAATACCAATGTTTATCACGGTCATAATTAACCTTATAGTTTTTAAATATTAAAGCTATAAATTCCAGGGATTGAAGTAATTTTTGAAAATACCTATCTCTGTGCCTCAGATAAGGTTGATTTTTCTCTTCATATAGATAAACATACTGAAACTAAAGCCAGGTAATTTTCTTTTGAGCTTGTGTGTTAACAAGCCCTTGCAAAGAGATCTGCTTTCATGTACCACTCACGCCGTTTATTATTCCTGGGGGCAGCCTGCTTTCTTTCCTTTCAGAGAGAGAGAGAGAAAAAAAAATAACTGTGCTACTCACAAAACATTAGTCCTACAAGCTTGGAGGAGCGAGCGGGACTGGGAGTGGAGATGACAGAGAACACGCACGTTTCTCATACTTTCATAACTGTGCACTGTTTCAGTGGAAGATATTTATTACGTAGCAGCTATTTTCTCAAAACTTCTTAGATTCCAGTCAGTCGATGATTAATTCCCATCAGAATATTGTGGAATGCCCAAGGACCAGCAGTTTCAATAAGAAGTGATAATGAAACAAAATAAAACAGAAAAGTTGACACAAATGAAAGCCTTTCAAAATGCTAGGCTCTGGGGTGGAATTTCACCCATCGCAGCACAGAGCTCTACGGAGCGGGTTCTCTTATAGTCCGATTCTGTAGCTGAGGAAACAGTGATACAGAGACATGTGTGACATTTCAGCAGTCATTGGCCAAACTGATGATCCAAGTAAGGGAGTCCGGCTCAGGCATGAAGAAAAATGAGTAAAGTATTGGACACACAAAGCTTCTCCCTCACCACTAAAACTTTACTGCAGTGCAGGTCTTTGATGTTCCTGTTTTCAGCGACAGAAAAATCTCTCTGCACAAAAGCCTATGTTATTCTTTCCCAATGTCCTCTTTAGAAAATGGCAGAGGTTTCGCTTGAGGAGCATCAAGAGAGGAGGTGAGTCTCCCGCCTCACCCAGACCTGCCGCACAGCCAGCGGAAGGCAGTCAAGGGTGTGGCAGGGAGGACTCCTCTCTTGTGCTTGTCGTGCTGTCGCCCTTGTTTCTGTTTCTGGCCCAGCTGATTTTGCTCCGAGGTCCCTTCACCCAGCTCTCATCAGCTCCGTCTCCTTTTCAGGCACCTCTGCTGAAGCCTCTTCCCGGGCCAGAGCCAGGATTCCTACTCCTTCTCAGTGCTTAGAGGTTTTGCACTCCTCCTCTGTCCTTTGTCTTCTCCATGGAACTTCGTGTCCTCAGCACTAGGAACCACTTGTTCATGGTCCCTTGGCATTGGGGTGACTCACAAGTCTGTGCTGACCCAAGAGGCCCTTGAGGGATGTGCTGCTTCCAGGCCTGGGCTGGGTGGCTGGGAGCTGGATTTCACTCTGGTTCCATGCTCCTCTACACTCTCACGATTTTACTCCTCCTTTTATTAATTACTTTAAAACCTTGCAGCTTGGCTTTCTCTCCAGTCCAGCTGGTTCCTGACAATAGTGACTTTGTCAAGAAATGACTTAGCAGGTGCCTGGACCAGGCATTGCAATATTTGACCTCTAGAAATAGCATCTGACCAGATAAATTGACTACTGATGGTGCTAGGGATAGCGTCTGAACACGGTCAAGGACCATAAACTCAGCCCTCCAGGTTGAAGCCCCTGCTAAACGTAAGGCCCAGGCCTTGGATGTTATACGTCAGACTTTGATGTTGCTTGTGGATGAAACTGTTCAAAGGAAAAGAGTGGTTTTTCAAAACAACATCGTTCTTGATTAGTTAACTGCAATGCAAGGAGATACTTTTGCCCTGTTACATATAATACATTACATTTATATACCCAGAACTTTGAGGAGTTGGGATGTGGGGAACCACTCAGACTGTTTCAAGACTCAGGGGCATCAAAACATACATGAGGACACGACCACACTTGTCAACTGCAGGTGAACAGTGGGATACAGTTATGTTACAGTGACTCAGCACAGGCAAACACACATGCCCTGGTTACAGCACTACACAACAATGCAAAATGAGATGACAGCTTGTGTAAGACTTATACAGTAAAGACGCAGGTTGCTCTCTGCTCTGCTTCATGCTACCTGCCGTTGGTGCTGATGCCTGGTGCATGCGCTTTCTTGGGACCTCGCCCTTGAAAATCTCCCTTGGGCCCCCCAGGAGGGCTGACATCCTTCTAATGCAACCAAAGCAAATAAGTTTTAAAAATTAGTAATGAAAATAAATCATCAAAGCTGAATTTGACAGGATCTCCCTACGCAACTGTTGGAAGTCAGAAATCAGAGCAGGAGACCTGAGAAGGGAGGTTGATAGTCCTTGGGATATAAATTACGAGCAATGTTAAATGAAGTGGTCTTAAAGAATTTTTTGCAAGCTCTTATAGGTGCAAAGAGTTGTTTGTCAAAGAGAAAGACTGATCATAGATTGTGTCCTAATGACCATAAATGGCCAGGAGACAGATTGAAAGCAAGATAGACAAATTTAATGAAAAATCCTTAAGTCAAAATGGGAAACAATGTGTGCATGATAACATAAATTCTGTGAACATCAATGCATGCTAATTATTTTAATGGGCTGACAATTAAAAAGTAAGCTGAATGTGGTCTCTTTCTCTGTCCTTTGTTTCTTTACTCTAACTTCAGGAATCTGGTTCACAGGCAAGTCCTGCAAGTGTGAAATTGAAACAGAGTTTTCATTTCTCTATGTGCTTTCAAAGACAGGAAAGGAATTTTACAAAGGATGAAGTGTTTTATCTATTGGCTCTGAACAGGAAGGGGAAGGAGTGGAAAACAAACAAGAGGGGTAAGAGCTCCTTCCTGAGTCCTGTTTTGTTGCTGTTAGGATCTTATTCCTCAGAATAGCAGAGAAGGGAAGCTAAGCACCATTTCCAAGGAAACAGACAGACAGAGTCACCCAGGATGAAATCCCCGCAGGGGATTGTTGCTTCCAATTCCCTTAAGAGTCCTACTTACATGTTATTGGGTTTCACATTGTTTTATTAAATCTCATCTGCTCGTTGAAAGCCTGGAAGAGGCAGGGCTAGCTTGAATTCTGCTGTTCAGTCCCGAGTGGTTAGATGTACTGGTTGGGTTAATCACTTTCCCTGAAGATGACTGAAAAGCATTTTTAAAAATCTTCGCTGCTAATGCTAGATGCTATGCCTGTTTGCTGTAGTCCGAGCTCTGTGATGACCCAAGCTATTATACACTTCTATGATTCACTGGGCCTCCCCCAGCTGAGCCTTGGAGAGTTTCAAAAATAGAATCAGATGCAAAATTTTACACCAGTTTTTTCTTTGTTTATACATGTGTTTGTTTTTTCAATGAGTTATGTGTTAGAATTAATCAGACTCAAGTCTTAGGAAAATGTAGCTTTACCCAAAAGGAAACGAAATTTCAGACTGAATGTTTACTCAAAAGTAGGAAAAGCTTCTAAATTTAACAAAATGGGCATTTCAGGGTGATCAATACTGATTTTATATGATTTTTAAAAATAATTTGAGGAGCTCCAGCAATTCAACATTTAAAGTTTTATCTTTGGAAATCATTTACACGTTTTGACGAGGGTGTTTGTGAGCCGTGGGTACTTTTTTGAATTAAGTCTCTACCACATAGGAGACAGTGGTGGAGCTTGTCTGTAATGTTTGTGACAGGCTTATCCTTTCTACAGAAGAACTCATGAAGGTTTGCTTCCTTTCAGAGGTCCTAGCAATATTTTATAAAAACACTTGGCCCCTACCCTTATGTTAAGTCTAGTTCTTCTTTTGACATTTTTTATTGGTGTCAAGAAAATCACATGGACCTTCTCCATTCACTAATTGTTTTCCTGAAAGCAGATTTTTAAGAAACACATTTTTTCTTGCTTTCATGAAGACACCCTCCAGGCAGCTGAACAAGACCAATAAAACTAATACTCCCTAGACATTATCTTACAGGCTGTGCAAGGTCACAGGGAAAAGTTTACGTCTTAAAAGAGCCACTAACGGCCAATTCCTCACTGGTCCTCAGGCCTCCAGTACGGCTGAATGGCTCCGTACCTTTCCTCTCAATTCGCCCTAAGTTATTACCCCATGTTTTAAGTTTCTGACACATTAGGACCTCATTCCTGGTGTTGGTCTCTGATTCATTTGTACACAAACCTCCGCAAAACTTACTGCTTAAAATCACAGCAAAAAAAATTATGATTGCTCACGAATTTAGTGGTTGTCATGCCACACAATTCTTTTTTTATTTTTTCTCAATCTTGCCCATATTAGGTGGCTTGATTGGAGACAGAGGGTTCAATATGGCCCATACAATTCAAATTCTGAGGTATGAGTCAGTTTTATTCCTTACTCTGCCTTGCTTTTCCAGCAAGAGAGTTATGATCAATCCGATCTTGACTTAATAGAGTGCTATTTTTTTTTCTTTTCTGTAATGGATATACACATTCTAGGCAATTACTCCACCAATGAGCTACATCCTTAGTCAGATATTGGCATTTTGAAAACTGTTTATTTATTGGTAGTCTCCAAAAATTTGATTTTAACATGCCCTCTCTGGATGTGTGTGTGTTACTTATGTCTTACTCCTCCAAAACATATTGGAATTGTGTTTAGTTTTCATAAAATTTGGAAAATCATCAGCCACAATTCCTTCAAATATTTTTTCCTTTTATTTTTGCCTTCCTTTGGAACAGATGTATTAACCGATAACGTAACTGACACTATTTGATTAGGCTTTATTAATTGTGCAGCTTTTATTTGTCAGGAAGATCATTTTTAAGGTATGTATACTGTGTATGCATACTTTATGTATGTATACACAATATGTATGCATACCACTTATTTGTATGGAATACAACGTTAGTGTCCTTACATTTTAGAAGGAAATGTGAGGTGTAGGGACAGGAAAAGAATTGCACAAAGTCAAAACCTAAGTAGCAGCAATGAGATGGGGGTAGAAGCTCTTTTTCCCATTACCGTGTTTCTTTAAATACAACATAAAGCGGCTTCGCTGTCCTGAGGGCGACTCCTGTTCCACTAGCGTGGACACACAGCACAACTTTATATACTTGAGTAAAACTTGAGAAAAATGGTTTCTTTGTTTCCATACCGATTGGAAAAGTCAGAGCCCAATCTCACAGCTAATGAACTTTGCGCCCGTGTGACTGAGGGTTCAGGCAGAATGAAGCCGTCCATCACCGTCACTGGACACGGGAGTCGGAAATCATCGGAGAATGAAGGTTAAGGAGAGAAGCTGCTGCAAAGGACCCTACAGATGCGAGCTACTGAAGAGGCGGGTAAGCGCTCATTAGAGCGTTTTTAAAACTGCAGGGAGGGTGATTTGTAAGAAATGCACTAATTCAGTTTTACAGTTGTGTTTTATGGAACCTGTTCTTTTAGAAATTGCAACTGAAAATGATGTGGGGGGATAGCTGTATCCAATTTTAATCAGAGATATTGAAAATGAATGTTACTTGGGAGAAAAGATATTTAGAGAAAATTCTTTTACGGAATAATTTCATGCTTCAAATTGGTACATAATTGAAGTACTGTTTCCATAAATCAAGGAAAATGTGAAAGTTTTGTATCTTTAGTTTCCAATCTTTATTTCTTCTTTTAAAGTTTTTAAAAACTTGCTTAAGTTTATTGGTATATTAAGGTAGTTTACTGGTTTATTGGTGTGATCACATTCATGGTAGGAATTTGTGCCTGTACATCTTATACCGCGATTTGTCTTCTTTCCCCTCCCATGTCCCTCCCCTCCCTCAGTTCCTCTTGCTCTGCTTATTTACAAAGCCTTGTTTCCATTTCATCTTTTTTCTCTTTTTTTCTTTTCCCTTTCTTCCTTTCCCCCTTTCCCATTCCTTATTCCCTTTGCTTCTGAACAAGAAAGGGCCTTGTTTCCCAAGTCCTGCATATGAAATATAACACAACGGCAGAAGTATAGGAGACAACACACTGAAAACCATATAAAGCCCTAGCAATTAGAAGTTTTGTTCTCTACAGTAGGAAATATTAATGTTGCTATTGCCTGTAGCACGTCCTACTCTATGCATCTAGATTTTCTCATTTGAAAACCTATGCAATTGTGTAGATGGAATAACCAGAGCCCACCAGCTCTGAACTGCTGCTGGCTTATAAAGAGCTCATTCTTGGAGGCAAGCAGCTTTCTCTTTAGCAAAATCATTATTAGTTGGTAAAACATATTGATCTTGACATACTACTCACTGACATCAATAATTTTCCTCATACAGAATAAGTAAATATACTTTGCAATAGAACTATTCTAATTGAGTACTCTACAAAATTTTTTAAAATTAATTATCACTCAAGGGACTGTGTGAATGCTAAGTAGTTCATGTAAAATATTAGTTATATTTGTCTATTTTTCTTCAGCAAGATGCTAAGTTTTCTAAGACTCTTTGCCTCAATAGCACATATATTACAAATGAGAAGTAATTAAATATAATTAAGAATATCATAAGTGAAAATCAACCCTGACCTCAGGGAATATTTCTGATACATAATTTTCACACTTCATTGTCAAATAGCTCTGGTTTTATAGTTCAAATATAACATGTATATATCTGATAAATATGTTTTTGATGTATTGTGTCACAACCAGCAAAAGATGAATGCTTTATCTAAATGGTGGTGTCAAAGATTATTTGTTCTTTTTCTGCAAGTACTCAAAATTTTAACAGTGAATGTGATGACTTATTTCCAAGTGACTAAAAAATAATGCAAACATATATTTCTACATTTCAAAAATGGTTTCCATCTACACAACTCTCTTTTTTAGCTTTTCTTCATTTTTTCCTTTTTTTCTATTGACAAAATATATTGCATGACTTTTTCATGCACAAGATGTACTGAAGTGTATCACCTGCATTATGAAGTGCTTAAATCTGTATAATTAAAATCACACTAACTCACATGGTTATCATTTTTTTGATGACTGTACGTAACACCCACTCTTTAGTCGTCTTGGTGAATGATAGATCCCTTGAAACGTTTTCCTCTTGTCTAACTATACTTGTGCCTCCTTTGACCAGCACCTCTTACCACATCTTTCCCTCAGTCTTACATCACAGAGAGTCAAATGATTACTCAATCCCTTTTCAAAATTCCAAAACACATAGTACCATTTCATGAAGAAGTACTTATCGAGAATTTTGTGTGTTAAACATGAAAAAAATTACTGGGTTCATTAGTGAGACCATTTGTTGAGACAGAAATTAGTGAAATGTGTTCTAGGAATGTAAAATAACGTTTTTATAGAGAAAACCTTCAAAATTAGAATCTAGAAATTAATGTAGAAGGGAAAATCAGGACTTTAAAATTTTCATGGGCTGAACTAATGTTAAGTGAGACAAATCAGATACACAAGCTTAAATTCTTCATAGATTATCTTATATGAGCAACCCAAACTATAACTGAAGGGCAAAAACCAAAGATAGATGCTAACAACCAGGGAGAGACCTTTTGCAAAGGGGAA
>PVJX010032056.1:0-20733 GCA_004027295.1 Dolichotis patagonum | reverse complement strand
CTTTTTTTCTGGTGTAAACTTACCTTGGAAAACAGATGGTTTACTTGATACATATTTAACATTCAGAATTGGTCAAAGCTCAAATTATAGAGCTGGACTATAATTCTGCTACTTACTGGAGCTGTGATTCTGCAAAGAAGCCACTCAGTTCTCTGTGCCTCCATTTCCTCAACTGTAAAATGCGGGTGAAGGTAACAGTGTCTCCAGGGGAGGAATAAATGGATCTGTATGTGTTCATCAGAACTATGCACAGCACATAGTAAGTGCTGTCTGGTGTGTGGAGGGGTGTGGCTAGAGCACTCATCACCATAATTATCATGCAGTAAGAACGTACTGCAAGGCGGAAGCAAAAAAGTTAGAGTGAACAGTTAGCACACTTTTAGGTCTTATAGGAGGAGAAACCATTAATTCAAGAATTAAATTATGAACATTAAGGCTTGTACTTTAGGCAGGAACCCTGGGAGTGCAGTTATAAGGCCCAAGTAAGGGGATCTGCGTAAAGGCCTATGGTGAAGCTTCTCCAACACAGAATGACTTTCAAGCCTAGAATTCAAGAGAAGGAGACCAAACATCCATTATTTCCATTAGCAGAGGAGACATCACACTTGTTCACTGAAATTATTTTAGCACAGGGACTCTATTGGCTGTCTCAGTCATTTTACATACTGCTGAGACAAAATGTTCAACACCCACACCATAAAGGTGTAAAGGTTTATTTGGGCTCCAATTTTCAATCCATTGTGATTGTATTCCCAAACAGTGAGTATTGTAATCCAAGTATTATAATCCCTTTTTCAGTTTTCCTCACAATCCAAAAATAATTCCACTGAGAATGTTATTGGAATGCAGGAAAGTTAATTCTAATCTACCACCTCCAATGCAAACCATAGCATCAGTAAAGACAACAAGACATATTCAAAGTTAAGGGCAGCCAAGGTGTCCTAAACCCAATCCCGTGGATGTGCAAAGGGCCTGATCCAAGGCTTTTCCAAGAATTCATTATGTTGTGAAGAAGGAGGTAGCTTGAGGATTAGCGATGGTGAGGATGGTGGGAATTACGTGAGTAACTTGAGCTGCTGCCAGGTAGGGAGAAAAAGCATCTTTGCAAACTGCAGGGAGAATGACAGGACCAATCTGCATAATTTAATTAAAGGAGCATTCAAATGGTTTTAGGAGGCTGTTGCTTCACTTTTGATATGTAAACTTTTGTGCCTTGGGAAGTCATAGCTTCTTGCTTGGAGGCTTGTACCCAGCTGGCATTCCCAGAGCGGAGTAGCTCTGCCTTCCCACTGAGCTCATCTTTTACAGAAAACGCTATGTGAGGAGCAGTATGTGAGGAGACAGTCTGATGGCTTTAGAGATTACATAGCAGTACGTCCTTAGCTAGCTTTATTTGCAGTGCTTAGAGCCAACTGAAGCCAACTGAAGAGAGAAGGAAATACCATAGTCAACTCTGTACATATAAGCACGTGGAGGTGAGTCTCATTTAACTAATGTTGCACCAATTGTTCTGCATTCAAGAGGAGTGGCTCAAATTGTCTCCTGCACATAGTCAGCTGGCTCCAAGCCAGAGGGGACATAGTGGAAGGGCTTGAGTGAATGAAAGCTGCTCACATCGTGGTGTCCAGGAAGCAGAGTGACAAGAAAAGAACAAGGGAAATGTGCTCTTCCCAATCAGGTCCCCAGTCATCTGCCTCTTGGAACAGACTCCCACCATGAACAGCAAGTCAGCTCTATCATCTCAGTGGCTGCAAAAGTCCCACCTATGAACCCATGAGGCACTGGGGAGTGTTCTCAATCCAAACCATAACATTGACCCTTTCAGTTACTCTCTTTCCACCATTATTCTGCAAATAGGAAACAGCTGCCCCACATCAAATGGGTCACTAGCGGGGCTCACTGAGGATAAGTGGCTTGTGAAGAATACCCAGCTTCTACATGGCAGAGCCTTTTCTGAAGTGACAGCCTGCCTGACTAGGAGGCTCGCTGTAAGCTTCTCCACTGTGCTTTGCTGACTGCCTTTTCCACCAGGCTGCTATTAAGGAAAAGGCTGTCCTTAGGCTTGAACCGTATGGCTGAGTCTGTATGAACCATACGTCCTGTCAGTTATTCTGTAAATTAACCAAAATATAAGTCAAGTTCTCTCTTCCAGCTGACTCTGGAACCAGAGAGAGGATGGATGGTAGAGGCCTCTCTTTCACTTGGTCAGACTGACACTGGATGGACAAGCTCTCTCTGTTTTCCCCACAGTCTAGAGATTGAACCAAGGGCCTTTGTACTGAGCTACAATTTTTTTTTAAATGCGTGGTATCACTAAATTAACAGGATTCTCATTCTGGGCTTAAACTTATGGTCCTTTGGTCTCAGCCTTCCAGAGTGTTGGGATGCTAGGATGCACTCTTGCCCTGACCCGTCTACTAGGTATAGTGTTGATTTCAGCTGTGTGAGCCAGACTGCTGGCAGGCTGGGGACAGCCCCCTGCCCCATGACCAAAGGCAAAATAACCAGAGGTCTTCTGTGAGGTTTTATGTGTCAACCTAAAGTGCTGTCCCAGGACTTTAGTGTTCTGACTGTACAAGGACAGATACACCCATGTCTGCTTCCTCAGTCTGGGAGCCCCGCCAGTCCTCCGTTCAGAGGAGGAATACCTCTGTGTGCTGTGTCCTCCTGCTATGTGTGTTAAGTCCCTTGGAAAACCTTTTGCTTTGAGTTCTTGATCACATTCATCAACTCTCATCTGCTCAAGGTATCCCACCCCCAATCACACTGCACAGTTCTTTTCATTGTTGTAAGGCATATATTCCCTTTTATTCTGCTAGGGACAATTTCCCTTGCATTCAAAGGGAACAGATAAAAGAAAACACAACACCTACCACCCTGAACTTAAAGTCAGGACCTCTAATACACTATGTGGAGAAACCATGATCTATGTATGGTGACTCAGAACTTCTGTGCTTTGAGAACAGGGGTCAGTCCAGCAAAAGGAGACTGAGAACCTTTTCCTAGGGAAGTGAGAGTTCACACGCTGGCGGCTTCACTGTTGGAATATGGTTTCCCAGGCAATGTCTTTTTGCCAGGCTGCTATACAAAAACCACCGACTGGGTGTTCTTTGCAACAGCAATTCATTTTCTCACAGTTCTGGACGTGGGAAATTCAAGCTCCGTGTGCCATGAGTGTTGGTTTCTGGAGAGGATTCTCTTCTGCTCTGTGTACCACTGACCT
This sequence comes from Dolichotis patagonum, assembly GCA_004027295.1. Lineage (NCBI taxonomy): Eukaryota > Metazoa > Chordata > Mammalia > Rodentia > Caviidae > Dolichotis > Dolichotis patagonum. The sequence goes on along the minus strand of PVJX010032056.1, from coordinate 17,510 downwards.
CTCCATTTCTATGGCCTCTTCATTATGGGTGACGAGATGGGGTGGGAGTGGGGGTCCTGGCGTCTCTTAAAAGAACACCGGTCCTAGTACACTATGAGGTCCCTCTATCAGGACCTCAGTCAACACTAAATTACTACTTTAAAAATCCTGTCTCCAAAGATGGCCATGTTGGGTGTCAGGGCCTCAACATATGAATTTTGTGGATGCACAGTTCAAAAACAATTTGCTTCTCTTGATAGGTCAGCTTTTCCACAGATTTACCTTCATATATGACTCTGTGGAAGTGAGAGCCCCTAGTCTCCTGCCCCGGAGAAGGCCAAGGGCAGCGGGTCTTTGGGAGAACAACGTGAACATCATCTCTATGCTGCCCAACCAGGCACCAAATTGAGATGGTCAAGATAGATTTAGCTACACCATAAGGCTAGATTAGATACACAGATCTAATCTACAGCTCTTACATACTTTAACAAAATTTCAATAGGCATTATTTATTTAAATTAAACATGAACTTCCTTGCCTGTTGTTTAAAAAAAAATCTTTGTGCATGCTATCACAATGGAGAAAATATTTGCATCTAGAGCTGAGTAATTCTTGTATCAAAAAAGACAAACTTTCTAAAAACTACATTCATTTATTTGATTTCTTGGACAGAGATGATCAGCGTACAGCCTGAGTAGTTCACTGAGATAGCATTCTTAGTATTTGAGACTATTTTGCAAATTTTAAAAAAACTTTTGTTGTTTCATGATTTTTTTTCTTCTCTTTGCCCTTCCTTTATTCACTGAAGCTCCTGGCTTTGATCTTCTCCCCTGGTGTGCTGACTTGTCAATAGCGCCTCCCTGCAGCCTTCTTCCATTTCCTGTATTCACGAAAAGTACTTTACTGTATGACCATCTCTACCTTGAAACATGAGAGATTTTCTCTGCGTGTGAATTTAAGATTTCACAAGTGCTAACTGGAAATATATATATGTATGAAATAACATCATATATGTTTAATAACCCAGAATAAAATCTAGTTTTCCTTACTTCTTTGAAAAATTAAGCATTATACACTGCCAGTCATACTATTTCTACTTCTAGGACAATATATAAAAATCTTGCCATTTAATCAATGTTGTATTGAATAATGAAATAAGACCTAGCTAAGGGAAGGGGGCAAACAAGAAAGCAAAAGAAAGTCTCCAAAAGTTATCTGTTGGTCAGGCCATGCACAGTTCATGTGAAGAGACCTAATTAATGGCTCATTTTATTAATGGTTCAAACAAAAACAACAGGCTTCTGCCGATGAACTTATACCTCATTTTAAAACATTTTCCACGTGTCAATGCGTATGCCAAATATGGGAATGCTATCTTCCCCACCCCCTATTTATTTATTTATTTATTTATTATTTTTGTTGTTGTTATCAGGGATAGAACTCACAACTTTGTGCTTGCTAGACAGGTGCTTATGCCGTGGAGCTAAATCCCCAGTCCTTCCAACCCCACTTTAATTCACTATGTAAATCTTACAGAATAGAACCCAAGGCCTTTTTTGTACCCTTGGTGCATGTTTGACATTTTTCATAAGATGATGGTGGAAAATATGATATGCTTTTATGTCCCACTTTTCCTCCTTTTTATATCTGGTTCACTGTCTAACTGTGGTATGTATTCCAAAGAAACTAATTCTAGAATGTTCCCTTAACTTGATAACAGAGAATAAGGAGAAGAGATGGGCAGAGGGAAGGGAGAGAGGAAGAGAGACAAAGAGAGGGAGAGAGAGGGAAGAGAGAGAAAAAGACAGGAGAGAAAAGAGAGTCCCTCAGCCCATCAGCAACAGGGGTGAATTCCTCGGAGACAAAGAAGGATCAATGAAAACAGGCCTCTAATGGCTAGACAGCATCTCATTAGTTTCCCTAAAGATACTGACATATGTCAAAACATCTAACTCCAAATGCCACCCCAAAGGGTTAGCCAGATTTAGAAAGGTGGCTGGAAAGGAGTTTGGGATGCAAAGTGCATCTTCACTGCCAGACCTGTGGTGTGTAGCTGAGTGCTTTTCTCGCCAGTTTCCCACTGGAACTGGTGGCAGAGCGCTTCCTGCCACCCTGTTGGTACATTGGAGCCGTGTGCTCCAATGTACCAACCAAGAAGATCAGAAGCTATGGAAGCTACTGGAGAGTGATAAGTCATGTGAATGGGACTGAGTGGGTGGGGTAGACAGACAATCAGAGAGCCTTGGAGAAACCATCCTGTTTGAAATGACACATTCATAAACACAGAATCCCACTCTGTACTTTGTCGCTGGTGGATACTGTTATATATAGATATTCAATACACACAAGCCAGACAGGCTAAATTGTAGCCTCTCTTCAGTAAATGTCTCTGTTGTTTGGAGTCAAAATGGTTTAGATTAGTATCCCGGGCACTCTGACAAAAGGTCCGGAGGAAGTTAGAGACTTGCCAGCAACATTAGCATTTTTTTCTTCTTTTTCCAGCAGCACTAAAATATGTTTGCTCAAAACCAAGAGAGATGAAAAACTACTGGCAGCCAGTAACTCTTAAAAAGGAGGGCAAAAAAAGAACGCATTTTACTTCTTTGGCAAATGCACCAATTAAAATGACACTGTGTTGTGACAAATTACTGGGCAATTAGTGTCTAATTGAGCATCAGGCTAGATGCTTCTGTGAAAGTGACTTTCCTATTGCTGGGGTGGCCACACCTTGCAGCAAAACAGTCTCCCCTGAATTTCCTATGGCACCCTACACTCTGGGGAGCCCAGAGACCAAGGACAACCCTTTTCCCTTTAAAATCTCTGAGAGCTATGCTGAAACAGTTAGCTTGGCAGAGAGATCCCAACATTGAAAATCCTACTGGGGATTTCATGCTTTCCCCACATGTAAGCAAAATCCATTTTCCATGAGATATTTTTAGTGCAAGTATTCCCTGCTGTCCTATTCTCTTTCAGTATACCATTAGATCTTGAGGCCACTCCAGATGGGTCACATGACTTCTAAGCATCCCTCTCTGGTTCCCTCCTAAATGACTAGTCTTGCAGAAGTCACGGAATACTAGACTCTGAACTACCAAAGACCTCAAAGTCCTTAACGAAGCCCTGAGTTCTCAGTGACAGGATGTTAAAATGCTTTGCAGCTGCTTTTTCTGAAAGGTCATCTTGGCAGACTGCACGAGTGACCCTAGTGATAGAGATATTTTCAGCGCTGCTCGCCGCCTATGTAAATATAAAAATGCATTAGAACTGCATGTGTGGGAACAGCACAACCATGCTATTGAAAGGAAATCTCAGGGGAACACTGGTGCCTCTCACAGGGATTTAGTTAATGTGTGCAATACTTTTGATAAATCACCTTGATTCAGGATAATCTGCATTTTGCGTGAACCTGTTTTATTGCTGGAACTTATGAGCTATGAAAAGTAAAACCCTGGCCACTTACTTAATCAGATATCTACCAAAATTTCCTTCAGGAAGTACTTGCACTTTTAAAAAATACAGTGATTTTCATTCTTTATATGATGCTGACTTGCTTTGGGAAAAAAAATAAAGTCTGCATAAAGTCCAATCATCAGTCCTTTAATTTGAAAAACAGTGACTTATTATCTGTGTCTGAGTGGGAAAGATACATTTCTCCAACTGTAAAGCAGGAATCAAAATGTGTTGTTGTAAGAAACAGAAAGCATCCTCTCAAAATGAATTGAGAAATACTCTAGGCAAAATGCTCTGATATTCTTGAGTGTGTTCAGTTGCCGTGGATCAAATCTTTCCCATCTCTGCATCCAAGCTATTTGGCCATGATCAGATGATCAGAGCTCAAGGAAGTGATTGGAGGGTTTTCTGGCTGCAGCTGCAGTGTAGGCTGTGCTTAGGGACAAGGAGCCACTGTTTTGCAAACATAGCATCAACATAGAAGTTATTCTGTAGGCTCCAGGATGCAGCGATGGGCTGCACTGCCAGCATTGTTCTGCTGCAAGCTTTTCGCTCTGTGGTCCAGAGGAGCTGTCCACACATTTGTAGACGACGCCAGGAAGAACCATCCCACGAAACTGTGCCTCTGGAAAGTGACGATGAAATGAGTAGACCCAGAACCCTCATCATAATGGTACTGTATCCATGGCAAAGCAGCCTGCTTTGATTGAATTATTATTACACAGACATTGTAATTTAGAGTGTTTTTTTTTGGGGGGGGTGATGTTCAGCTTTAGATCATGATACACGTGTCCTAGAGTTTACTACTTTGTGGTGTCATTGTGGAAAACAGCATAGAACTCTCAGAACGATTTCTACTATTCAAAGAGCTGATTTTTTTCTCTCTTACATCTGTTAGGGAATTGTGCATTTTATTGTATTATTAGAGCATTTTTTTCCCGGACTTTCCTATCTTGTTAACTTTTCTGTAGGAATAAGAACATTTGGGAGTTCAAGGCAATTTTATTTTATAACTCTAATTTGAAAAAAGAAAAAGCTCAAATGGATATTCTTTGTTTACAGGGAACCAATCAAGTTTTGTAGGTGTTGATAGATTTCTAACTTCAAGATATTTGTGGCTTTTATTTCTGATTCTGTCGCAGAAATGTTGTTTCAAAATGCTTCACTTAGGCATAAAATCAGCATAAAATATTGAGAGTTTTGTGGAATTCATGGTGTTTCACTTTGATAGCTGTTTCTTGCCACTTGCTTTTTCTTTGTGTAACTGATTAGGAGAAACAAAGTAGAGAATAGACTCTTCCCTTACCTTAGGTTAAGAATAGACCTGCTTAGTCACTAAAATCCTATTAGGACATAGGTGATGTGTTAAAGTTTCTACACATGGGAAGAAACTGAACTCGGGTTGAATTCAGCTCGGCTGACTTTTTATCTTGATTTCAAGGTTCTCATATCAAGGATGCAGTAAATAATGAATGAAAAATACCTGTTAACACTGTTTGCAAATGAAAGTCACTGGGCTGAGGCTATACTTTTAAGTGGCAGAATACCAAGCTAAAATTTCAGGCCAACTTCAACAAATCAGTATTTGACTTTAAAGAAAGCAATACTGCTCTTGAATTTGGGACAATGATTATCTCTAAGGAGAAACACTAAGTAGGAACAGCATCACACTCGTTACTGCTATAAGTTTTCACACATTAAATTGTAAAAAGATGTGAGAGAGTTCAAAGGTCAAAGAGATCTTTGGGTAGCAGTGCAACTCTCGATATTAACATACTATAACTATGTGTATTGCTTATGCCACTTCACAGAATAAAATAATAATTTTTTACTTATTAAAAAAATTTTAGCTACAAAGAAGGAAAATGTATTTCAGAATAAAAAAATTTAAATTTATCTAATAATAATTTCTTAATGTTTCAAAGATTCTTTTTAATTCATATAATTCTTTTAACAGTAATTGGACTCAAAGAATATATTATAGGTAGTGGCATTGTACTGTGCATTCTTAAGAATGTATTATAGGTAGTGATATTGTACTGTGCATTCTAAAAATCTAGAAGAATTTTAATCACAAATGATGTGTTTGAGGAAATAAACATGATTATCCTCATTTGAACATTACACCGTGCATACATGTAGTGAAAGATCATATGGTGACCCTGTAAATATGTCCATTCTTACATCAATCAGAGAGTTTTGAAAAGTTTAATGAATTTCCTGAAGAAGCAAGGTTCACAGAGGTTGCATATCTTATTAGCATCACACAGCTGCGAAACGCCTGCATCACAAACTACACTTAGCTCAGTGATTTCAAAGGCCAGTGTACTTTGTATTCTGTTCCTACTCAAAGAAAATACTAATGATAAAACTGATAACTAACTTTTATTTAAAAACATCTTGCACCACTCAGAGTAAAATGTGTTCATACAGCATCACTGTGCATCTCAGAAATTCCTTCTGGGACACTGCAGAGTTCACACATCTAACCATTACTTACGTAAGGCTCCCTGTGTGCCAAGCACAGCTCCCGGTACTAGGAATCCACTAAGAAAGTAAATCATCAAAGATCAATTCTTTAAATTGCTGTGTTTTAAGGTGATAGTACTTTTGCAAGTCTTGTCATGGAAATGCTGTATTAGGACAGTAATATTTGGTACACAAATTTAAATCAATAGACTATTTCTTATCTTCCAACATAGTACTTCTTCGAAACTCTTAACATTTCAAAATCACCTAGAAGTTCATTTTTATGTAGCTCATTCAGATTCTGAGCTGCTGGCAGGAATGGTTCCCATGAGTGCATACAGGGTGCAGCCTGGGAATGTCCCCTTAGGGTGAGCAGTCCCAGGTGGCCCTGGTAGAAGAGCACATTGGATGGCCCTGTGAGCCATGCCACAGTTCAGGAGGGTGAGAGCCTAGGTTCTTCTCCTCCCTTCTCCTCCTGCTTTGTGTTTTCGTGTTTGCTCATCATCTTTTTACTGAAATCATTTTGATTTTGCTTTCCTACCTACTTTTTTCCTACTGGTCAGAAAATTTTATACATTGAAGGTTTTGTTTTCACTTTTGGTAAGGTCACAGACTCGACTCACAGAATCAAGGTTGGAATCGTGGTTTTATCACTTATCTGCTGTAGGAGTGATTTTTAAGATCTCCAAGTCTCTTTTTATCATCTGTGAAATGGGGAGAGTAGTTACAACAACTGTTTACCTGGATGTAGAAAGTATATGACAAGTGATTGTAATGATGCCTAGCTACATTGGTAAGAAGTTCAGTAGGGTGAGCAGGGTCAGCCTATCCTAAAAAGTGACATCTGAGGACAGATGGAGATGAGAGCGTCAGCAGTACCGCATGCTGTGGAGAATGCTGTTGCACAAGCCGCAGCTTGGCTGAATGGCCCAAGAAGCATGGCGTTGTGAGGGACAGAGGGCCAGGGGACTAAGGAGAAGAGAGTGGAAGGAGAGGACAATGGGGACAGGTCATGGCAGGGTTCAAGGCTGTCAGGAGGGGTGGACATGTTCCATGAGTGAAGAAGCAGCCCAGGGGCAGCAGGCACAGCATTTGGTGTCTGCATGTGGAGCCTGCAGATCTGAGTTTGAACCCACTCTCTCTGCCCCTGATAAGTGACTCCTTCTTATCCCTCCACTTCTTCATTGATAAGACACAGAGAGTAGCAGTCCCTCCTGGGTGGGGGTAGTGTAGGGATTCAGTAAGTTAACACATGCAAATGGCTTTACTGGTGCCTGGTGAATATTTTGTGCTCCATTAACCATGTCAAGACCTCCAGAGTAACAGGACTAATGACTTCAAAAACTTAGGAAGGGCAGGCAGACCTCTGACTCTATGGCATAGAGAAAGATCTATAGAGTATTTCTTGAAGTTGCGAGAAGCGATTGCATTCTGGATATATTTAAGCCATTAGGTTTTGCTTGTGAGTTGAACATATGTGAGAAAAAGTAAAGCTTGGCTGTGTTGTTTTTGGCTTGAATATCCAGCAGAATCAAGTTTTACTCCAAACAGAGAAGAGAACAAGTAAAGGAGCCTTGGAGAGAAGCAATCTAAATTCATTGTAAGGATGCTGAGGATAAGAAGTCTTTTAAAGTCTATAAATGGAAATAGCAGTGTGGAACTTCAAGGAAATATGTAAGGAGGACAAAAACCTGGCTGAATGTAAACACTAATAAATGATTAATGAATGAATCAACAATCTCTCTCTTTAATCTCCTCTAATATTTATAGTGTATAACCCATCTGATAGTTAATCATGCATTGCCTTCTAACATATCTTGAATTATTTAATGAAGGTTTATTTATTTATTTATTTATTTATGGCTTTTAGAGACAGAGTCTCATTATGTAGTTTGGGCAGCAATCCTCCTGCCTCAGCCTCCAGAGTGGTACAATTACAGGCCTACAACACCAAGCTCAGCAATAGCTTGTTCATTCTACCATATGTTTATTTTTCTTTTTCTCTGGTACTGGAAAATAGGCAGGAGCTACGTCTGTTTTTGCTTCCACAGTGCCCTGCACAAATATGCTTTACAGACTGGAAGTTGAATAAATATCTGTTGATTATTTGACATTTTCGGTAGTCAATACCCATATGAAAAGCTCAGTTGAGAAATCTAGCCTTGTACCTCTTAATTGAAATGTCTAGCAGTAAGCTAAGGAGGGAGAAATCTGCCAAGATAGACCAAGGGTTTGGATACTGGTGCCCTTCAGAAGGGCTTGGCACTTGGGACTTCTTTAAGGAGATTGTGCCCAGGAGTCTCAGTTTGGTGGTGCAGGCTCTGAGTCTTCAGAGATAATCTTTGGTCGGGCAAGATTGTAGTTTGGCGGTCTGGTTCAAAGTGGAAAAAATATTAAACACCAAAATTAGCTATTGGAAATTTTTGTCATTTGTAAGTGTCGTATGAGTCCTAACACTATTACAAATGGTCTATTAAAATGCAGTCAAGGTGAACTGGGGGAAAGTAAGTAATTTTTTTTTAAGTTCTGATCTGTTTCTCATATAAAAGAATGAACTAACAGAAATCTTTTGATGAATTATTTGTCTTTGTTATAGCATATTTTGTTAAAAGTTCTCAGGTATTATCTAATTTAATGTATGCAGATCCATTTCTGATTAATATTTATGATTTCTTGGGTCATTTACTTGTTACCAACCTCAGAGTTTGGCTTTGCTTTAAGACTTTATTTTCTCCTCCAGGAGAAATAAAATGAGGTCTTATCTGTTGACATTTTGGAGACTTGTTGTCTCACTCTGACTACAGCTTCGACTCCCTCATGACAGATTAGAAAGTTCCAACACCAAAGAGAAAAAAAAATAACCCATCTACATTTTAAGGGGTTTCTGAAATAGTTGAAACCATCAATTTTAAATTTGAAAGTGCCAAGCACATAGTCTATAAAGTAAGCCAAACATTGCTTTGACTCTCATTGTTCAAAGACAGAGGGAAATAGCAATAGTTATTTATAATGAGTCCAGGGAGTAAAATTTCTGAGTTAAAGATGTGCAGTTTTATGATAAATCTTTCAGAGAAAGAGAAAGTTCCAGGTACCCCCTCAAGATCTGGATTACAGTTCATCCTTTGTTGCTCGCTCTAGGATTTGCTTGGTCTTGTGGTCTTATGAACTATAATGTATTGGGGTCGGATCCTACCTTCAACTTTACAACCTTTAGAATAGAAATGCTTTGCAAAATTTCAAAGTGGTATATTAAACAATACAAAATACTAAAGTATGCAGAGGTGGTGGAAGGGAAAGAAAAGGAGGAGAATGGAATACTGAGACAGAAGAGCAGGGAGATGAAGAGGAATAGGAAGAAGGTAGATAAAACATACAAAGACCATGTATGGCTCACCACCCTAGAAATACTTGCAGTCTGACCATTTACAGAAAAGTTTGCTTACCCTGTGTGGCAAATGTGGTGACCTTAACCACAAAGTGATTCTTTTTAACCTTTAACCTCTACGATGCATTGTTGCTGTTATCCCTAAGTAGATCCAAAGCAACTTGAATTTTTCTCCCGGGGCCCATTATTTACAGTCTGAGGACTGTTGTCACTGAACACTGAATTATAGATTTGGAATCAAAAGAACTAGTGTTAAGAGTCTCAAGGCTGTCACTCAAGTTCAGATGATTCAAAACTGCAGGTTCACGTCTCTCAGCTTGCAAAGTGGAAATGATTATCTGTCCTGCCTGTGGGAAGCACCAGAACTGTCACTTGCATAGGACCGCATCATGACGGTAGTTAGTATTATTTGGCAACGGAATATCTCAGGCAATAGACTAATTGACAGTCCGATGTCCTCTGTAGTCCACTGTACCAGGAAAAGTTCATTATCTGATGGGTAACTCACTCATCAATGGGGGAGTCATTTACCCAGAGTTGTACCAGTGTTTGGTCCACTTTCATCCCGAAAGTGTGGAACAGGGATGTGACCAAAACCAGAGGTCACCAAGGGCGTCAGCAAGTGTCTACTTGGGCAAACTTTTTGACCTTCAACAAGTTCCTACATTAGGGTCTACTCTTGAGATAGGCACAACAACCCCGTCCACTTCCTGTTCAAATACTGTGGAAACCAGCTGCAAGAAAGAAAGCTAAGTGAAGGAAATGGTCATTTACCAAAATCATAATTCCGTATCTTTGGAACCTACATTTGTTTACATGTAACCAATGAATGACATTAGGGCCACATAGGGATTCATTATGAAAATTACTTCAAAGGAAATAGAGTAATCTTTCTTCTAATCCATATAATAAATTAACTAATAAAACTATATATAAGAGATTTGAACACGTTTTATCCAGTTCCATCTTTTTTAAATGAATGAATGAATGAGGAAGAAACAATTTATGAACTCTCTAATCCTGGGATAATGTTTTATTTCATTATACTGAAGAAGAATTTTGCATATATTAACATAAGCTCTCCCTAGGAAAGAAAGTCCGTGTAATAGAGAGCAAGCTTAAATGGTCAGCCCAAGATGAGTATAAAATCTGGAATTCAAATGCTCAGAGATTCTTTGGCAGGTTTTTTTTTCTTAATTTATATGTACCAATTTTCAACTGAATTCCAAACTCGCAGAAAATGGACACATGAATGTGGGTAGAGGAATTAATTGAATGTGATAAGAGGCTTAATGAGTAGAAACACAACTCTTTGAAGCAAAGACTTACAAAATTCAAATAACATCTGGTATCATTTCACCCAAATAACCTTGCATCTTTATTTTTTTCTAAATTATACCAAATTTTCACATCATAAGGAAAACAGAAAGAGTGTTAAAATCTAAAACCAATAAATGATTTTTTAAAAGCAACAAATTAGATTTATATTTTGGAGAGTGATATACAGAAACTTAAACCAAAACAGTGCAAAAATACAACTATGTATAGATACAAATAGATATAGATACAGATGCAGACACAGACATATTTTATGAGAAGCTATAGTGTGAAAGTTAAAAAGATTATATTCCTATGTGGAAATACACAGTTACATTGCCAGAAAAGAGTGAAAACTCAAATTGCTGGTAATTTTAAAATCTCTCAATATGTGACACAATCAAATATAGAAAAAATACAACATGCTTGTTTTTGTTTGTTTCTTTGCTTTCTAGAAGACAGGATTTAGACATCACCAAACACCAGGCTACCATGTAATGTCTTGTGAAAACTGAGAGATACAATTGAAGTTACGAAAAGTCTTTTCACAAATCAAACGCAAATGCAACACTTCTGTCATGCTTCAACAGATTTTTCTTCTAAAAGTCATGTTACTCTTGCAGATCTTATTTTCGCTGGGCTGATTGGCTTAGGTGAGTAGGGCCCAAAGCTTAGGGGTTTTGAAATTCATACTGTAGTGTGCATGTGAAATGTCTTGTGGAGGTGTGTATATTAAAGGTTTGGTCCCCAGGAGTGGTGCTATGGTGAGGTAATAAAACCTCTAGGATACAGGGCCTAGTGAGAAGAAGAAAGGTCACTAGGACGTGCCCCTGCGGGGGATATTAGGACACCAACCCCTTCTTGTGATCCTCTTTTCCTTTCTGGCTTCTATGAGGTAAGCAGTTTCTTTTATTATACACTCCACCATCATATACCATGCTACATAGACTCAAAAACCATGAGACAACCAGCCATGATGGAAACCTCCAAAACTATGATCCAAAATAAAATTTTCCTCTTACCAATACCTGCTGTGTAGTCCAGGTTGGCCTTGAACTCATTATGTGGCTCAGACTGGTCTTGAACTCAAAGAGAGCCTCCTGCCTAGCTTCACAGTTGGTAGGATTACAGTATCTCATTATTTCATGTGTTTTGTCATGGTTCATTTCACAAAAATTATTTTATTCTGCTGGAATGTAATTTATTTTTGAAGACCATATTCGGCACATGCAATATGCATTGGTGAATTTGTCATACTGTATAGATATAAGAAATTCAGCAAACAGTTATAGCATACATTTAGCAGGCACAGATGACAATAGACAGCATCTGCCCTGTTTTCTCCCACAACGCTTAGTTTAGTGGCTCTTATAGAACTAAGTTTTGGGGCCAGGGATTTAGCTAAGCCCCTGGCTTGCAAGTGTGTGGTCGTAAGTTCAATCCCTGATGACAAAAAACAAACAAGCAAAAAACCTAAGCTTTGTGGTGCGCACTTTAGTGAGCCTTGCATCCTGTTTAAAACTACATCCTTTGAACATCCAAACTCACCAGTGCAGTCACAGCAATGGTTCCCTGAGAAAGTGGCAGTAGAACTGAGCCCTGCTGAATGAACAGATTCTACTAAGAAAACACAAGAGAAAATGCCGTGTCTGTCTTAATTTTCACCGTGTTGCTGGAGGTTGAAAACCATAGTTCATGGGTCTGAATCTCTTACTAAGGCTCACATGGGAAGTGTGATCTCTGGGTCCGTACTTAAATTTTTGTGCTGTGTCTCCCTTGTGTGTAAAGTGGGATTAGTGGTATTATTTCTTACAGTGGCTGTAACAATTTACCACAAGTAATTTTAAACAATGCAGCTATTATCTTACAGTTTAAAAAAATCCACACATTTATTATATTTCTGGAGCTGAAATATGAACCAAATGTAACTGGGCTAAAACTGGCAGAGCTGTATCTCTTCCTGGAGGCTCTAGGGAAGAATTTGTTTTCTTGTCTTTCCCAGTTTCGAGTGGCTGCTCACATTCCTTGGTTTGTGGCTCTAAAGCCAGCCGCATGTATCTTCTAATGACTGACCTCCGACCCTCTTGTCTCCTTCCCTCTTTCACTTAACAGGACACTTGTGGTCATTCTGAGGGCCCCTGGCTAATCCAGGGTAGGACCCTTCATTCCTACAGCCTTAGTTCCTCCTTGTACTACAAACAGCACATTCCCAGATTCTGGGAATTAGAATGTGAATATTGTCAGGGAGCTATTACACTGCTTATTATACTATCTCATAACAGTATTTTAAGGATGCAGTGGGTGAATACAAATAAAGGACCTGTAATAATGTCTGACACTTAGTAAGTTTCAGATATTTTTACTGCTTTTATTGTGTTCATGAAACTAAGAAAAGTTCACAAGTTTAAAACTTATTTTACTAAAAACAAAACTGCTAAAAAGAAACTTAATTTGTGCTGCATAGAATATGAAGAAATGGAATTCAAGGTTAGCTTATTTAAAGAAACATTGCATACTTACTGCACTTGATCTTAGCAAAAAGGCCAAGAAGTGATTTGTATATTTACTGAATAGATTATTTATACAAATAGATTAGAGAACTTTAATTTGAGTTTCTCTCATGTGTTAGCCACCAGTTGCTATCTTCTGATACTTAACTTTCAGTTTCTTCTTGCTTTGTCTCCATCCTTTATTAAAGGAATATTGCATCTTTCCAGCTTTCCAGTCTACACAAAATTTAGAAACTACCAGGAAAAAAGAAAGAATGTACAAAATCTTAGATGTCTAAAATTTAAAAAACATAACCATAATAAAGAAAAGTAGAAAATCAAGTGGGGGCACATTTTAAATTTAATATATATATAACAGTATAAATTTAACTGACAGAATAGGTTGCATCTTACTTGTAATTTTAAAATGACTTCCTTTTCTGTTGCAAGTGGATTTTTTAATTGTTGAGTTAAACCTACTAAGAAACTTAAGAATTCAAAATTACAAATAGGTACTTAAAGGTCTGATAGATGAATGAGGAGAAGTCAAGTCTTGTGTGTTGAAAGGTAGACAGCAGGAGTCTGTGAGATGGAAAAAGTGTGGATTTTAATGGTAAATTTTCAACATCTGTGCCGTTGGGCCCCATGTGTAATCAGGGGCCTTCACTTCTCTCACATACTTTGTGAGACTCGATTCAGTAATCCACAGATCATCTTAAATTCTGCTTTGCAAGATAGAGTGAAGATGGAAACAGTGTCCCAAGCCAATAGCTCTTCTGTGAGCACTTCCAGCTGTTTACCAGGCACTTGGCTAAGAACTCTGCACTTTTGTCTGTTTTTGTTATCACAAGGGAACAAAGTATTAGTTTTATTCCCTCTGCTCTTGAGGAAAAATAATGGAGCTCTGACTAAAGTAAAACAGAAGTCACATAATTTTAAATTATATGTGGGACCATTTTGTAGAATGTGAAAAAAATTTTAAAGTATACATGAAATTAACTTTAATATATACTGACACTATTATTTTGTCATGTAAGTAGTATAAAAATTATTAAAATACTTTACATTCTTTTTTCCATACCAAGTTGTTAGAATCCAGTGTGTAGTTATACTTGTGACACATTTCAATTTGGATGCTAGATTTTTATCACAAGCATTTGCTTGATATTAGGATTTCATAAAATACACATTTGAAAGGGTAAACTCACATAGCAAAATTTTCCCAAAGCTAGTTATTTTCCAATGATTGGATGGGATATCAATTCTTAACATGAAATCAAAACTAGTTAAAGAAATAAAGTTAAACCTTCTACGCCGCGTGACACTGCCTACATTTCAAGCAGTTAGCAGCCCATAGATAGCTAGTGCTGCTGGCGGGACAGCGCAGGGACAGCTGTCACTCAGCTTGCCCAAAGTGGTGCACCTGGTAAGGCCCTGAACCATGGTTTGAACCCAGAGCCCAGGCTGTGACATTGTGCTACACGACAACTCTGGAAACACCATCAAAGCCCTGAGCGGCACACATCTCCTGTCAGAGCTTCTCAGCGTCCACACTTTTGCTTTCCCTCGGATGCTGGTTTTCTTTGACTAAACCAACAGAGGGTCACTTAACTTCCTTGACTAACAGGAAGGGGACAGGGAGACCAGAGTGGCCATGTGAGGATCTAGAGTGGATGAGAAGTGTCTTATTCTCCCTCTTCCTCCTATAGAGGCCTCTGCAGTGGATAAATGGCTGCTTCATCAACTTGGCAATTGAAGCCAAAAAAAATAAAATACATTAAAAAAAAAAAGCTCCCAGGCACCATGGTGCACACCTCTAATCCCAGTGACTCAGGCAGCTAAAATAGAAGAACTACTCAGCAGGCAATTTAGCAAGACCTTGTCTCAAAGTAAGTACAGAAAGGCATGGGGATGCAGTTAAGTGGTAAAGTATTCTTGGAAGGAAGGAAGGAAGGAAGGAAGGAAGGAAGGGAGGGAGGAAGGAAAGAATAAATATTACATGCTATTCACGCCAGACATAGAGGCAACAGTAACCTGGCTGTAGCCCGTAGCCAACAAGACTGGCTACCTTCCCTGCAACCCGGTCACATCTGTCTCTTTTTCCACACTAATGCCTCTCTCCTGCTTAACGTCAATTCCATCCACCCCTCCTTTTCCATGTGCCACTTCTCCTGGCCTACAGCCAGGCCACATCCATTTTCCCCTCCTGAAATCTAACCCTGCTCACCTTCCCTACTCTGCCTGTTGGTTTGTCTGCATTTCTGTCTTTGTTATTCTTTCTTCTGCTGAATGCCCAGCATTGCAAGGCATTCGGTGCTTTCCTTAAATATTCAGAATTTTCCATATAGATGATTACAAAATAACAAAATAGTAGGGATTTGAGATGATAGACTCTAGTTGCCTCATTGGAAGAGAAAACCCTTGGCTGAAGAGGTGAGTTTCATTATAGGTGGTGCCCAAGGATATTGCTTAGTTCTCAAACCAGAGAGACCCACATTCTTAACCGCATGTTGCCCCTCAGAGAGAATGCACTGTGTGAGTAATAGTAATTTCAGTAGCACAGTCAGTTTTATCCAGTTTCTGATCATCTTAGAGGAATAAATCCATTTGGCATTGAAAACCAATTCGGCCATCCTATAAATGAGAGATTCCTGCTCTAAATTAGACCCTTGACTTTTCCTTAAGGATTAAATAAAAAAAGAATGAGTTCAAATTAATCTGCAGAGGACACCATTGAAAAACGCAGACGTAGCCGAGATAGGAAAGCCACTGTGAGATCCCATGGGTTCCATGACAGAGACAACAAAGGCGGAAAAGACAGATAATTTTATTGTAATCTCTTTATAGTAAATTGTTTGTCTAATTCTCACTGAAGAGTAGACATGTATCTCTGTTACGTTACAGAACTCTGAATTCTAAGTACTGTAACAGTAACATCAACAAAATAGTAGGAAATGGGCTAAAAATACATAGTAAACATTTAAATTCTAAAAATATATTGCAGTAAGGGACACATTGCCATTGGCCCCCTCAGAATACCCTCTCTCACTTCAAACCACTTAACCCATAGTTCTTTCCACTTTCCAAAGCAGTTTTGGAGATTTTCTTTCCTGTCTTCATGAGGTGCTATCAAAACTATGGTGAAGGCAGCAATGCTGGGAGTACCATGCAATGGAAAGGCAGGCTTACAAAACATTGCAGTATGTCCCCATCCACAGTATTCACCAGCTCTTGTATCATGTGAGTTCAGGTTCTACAGAAACTGGCAAGAACAATGGGATGAATGTGCTTAAAGATAGGGGAATATTTTGAGAGGGATTAATGTCAGTGTGTATTTTATCATAATCATTTTTAACAAATTTTAAACATTCATCACTTTTTCAGTCACACTTCCTATAATGACCAAACCTAAGAAGTAAAATTAAGTGTGTGCTGTTTGAGAAACACAGAACTTTGGGATAATTCTGTGAATCCTCTGAACCTCCATTTCCTGACTTGCAGCATGGTTATGATCCCTCCCAGGGCTATTGATAATCCATGTGCACAGTGAGGAAAAGCATAAATAACTTAGCATAAAGCCTTGATCACTGAAGGACTTTTCATCTGTATGAACAGAATTTGAAGTAATGATTCCTGTAAGTAGAAACACACTGTGTATTATATTGGTTTAGTTTGGATTTGGTCTGAAGGAAACATGTCTCCATTACTAAGAACAGGTTAAGCTAAATGCAGTGAAGACAGATGATATTTCCCCAAAGGAAAGCCCCTGGGAGAAATGAATGAACTGAAGCAGATCACAACTCAGACACCAGGAGAAATGTGGGTAAGGAGGGGGCCCACTGAACAAAGGCAGAAAGGAAATGTGAGATTGAGGGTGTAGTTCCATGGCAGAGTTTTGCCTAACATGTGTATGAGACCCTCAATTCAATCTCCAGTCCCACCCTAAAAGAGAGTGCTGTGGCAGGCACACTTTAGAACCCATCTGCTTCCACACCCTTCTAAAACCATGGACCCTTCAATCTGTGTTCTTTCTCTGCTCTGGTTTTGATTTCCTCTTTTATAGTGACTGCTATGTTTTGTTCCATTTTTGCTCATCCTTTTGAAAGAGAATGCTGATGGATTTTGACTTAACGATTGCATGCATCCATTTCTTTCATTTGGCTCTGAAAGCTGCTGAATGAAGCATAGCAAATCTGTGACTGAGCACACTGGGGTGGTATCATATCTTCAGGGGCCAATGTGATGGGCTTTGGAGACTGACGTCCTGACCCAAAGGCATATAAAGCAATGGACACCCTGGAGTAGTGCTTGTAAAGAAGTAAGGTAAAAAATTCCTATTCAGATATAGGTTTCTTTTTTGTACTAGTTTATCAAAGAGAAATGATGAAGCAGACTTGGCTTAACACAAAACAGTAAGAACC
>PVJX010032055.1:0-20716 GCA_004027295.1 Dolichotis patagonum | reverse complement strand
CATATTTCAAAGGAAGCAGAGTTTGGTCTTGGCATTCTCACACTTTAGCCATCTGGTAGAAATAGTTACTTACAAGCTCTTCTCTCTTTTTTCTTTCTGATGGGAAAGGTTGTGGAGAGAATTAAGATGCAGAGAGGAGAGACTCACAGTGAAAGAAATGAGAGATGGAAAGGAAATAATATGAGAGAGAAAGACAAAATAGAGACATTAACAACAGAGGAATGGGGGAGAGAAAAGATAGAGATAGAGATAGAGATAGAGATAGAGATAGAGATGGAGATGGAGATGGAGATGGAGATGGAGATGATAGAGAAGCAGGAAGGGACAGAGAGGAGGAGAGATAAGGGTTGGTTTATTAGGGATATAAACATCATGAAAATAATTCTCTTTTCCAATCATCCCCTCTATATAACATACATTTGATGGTAAATGGTTCTGTTAGTAAGTGTGATGTTATCTGAGATTATAGAAATGGTTCAATATATCATCAGTGCTGAGTTTCAGTGACTCAATTAAATTTAAAATGTTCTTGTTTTCTTCCAAAGAAACAAAAACTAAATTTTGAGTGACAAAGTCTTAACTGACTTTGATCACTAAATTGCTTATTCAAGTTGGTTTTATAGGTTGGAGTCAGGCTCCATCTGTATGCCTGCCCCGTCTGCAGGATTTCACATAGCTAATGGGAGAGTCCCATTTAGAGAACCTATCTGTAATACACAGCAGACAGCAAGGGATTCTATCCTGTGGTATGCATGTTTCTTCTTTACAAAGTTATGCATGAAGGATGTTAAGGATTCCAGAAATAAAGTTTGTTATTCCAATCAACAAAGACTGTGGAGTACCTATTATGTGATGTACAGAGGGGATTCAGAAATAAATATCAGTGAGAAAGTCAGACCTACAAATGCATCAGTACAGTTTCAAAAGAAAGATGTTACCCATCCAGCTATCTCTTTTTGTTATCTATCTTTATATTCACTGGTCCACTGTATCTTTTATTCACTCAACTGTCTTTCAATTGATCTCTATTATCTAATCTATCATCTATCCATCTATCAATAGTTTTTTTTTTAACTTTTTCATTTTAAAGAGGGAAAAACAAACCATAACAAACAGAACAAAGCAGATCGGAAGAAAACAATGCACGTCACACAGATTTCAAAGCAAGACAACAGAAGCTCAACAGTGGCTACCATAATGTCTTTTGTTTTCTTCTAAATAGTTGTCTATATCTTCACACACAATGAATTCATACAACACAAAATAGTATAAACATGGGCAAAACACAATAATGAAGGCACTACAAGCCTTCTAAACCAGACAATAGGAAAATCAACAATGGCTACCGTAATGTCTCTTGTTCTCTTCAAAATAGTTGTCCATACCTTCATGTATGTTGAAGTTAAATAATACGAAACAGACTAAAACCACTCTAAATAAAGAATAAAATTGTTACAGGATTTCACAGCATAATGATAGGAAATCAGCAACGTATAGCATAAAGTCTCTTTTTCTTCAAAATAGCTGTTCACGTCATCATGTATAATACAATCGATTCTCATAAATTGTTCAGAAGTTCTAGGCTTTATCATCTATTCTATCTCTGTCATCCGTATCTCTCATCTATCTGTATCCATCATCTACATGTATTTATTCATTTATCCATGTATCTACCTATTGTTTATAAATATCTTTCAATCTATTTTCTACTTATTTATAACCTATACAATAAGTCCTCAACTTATGAACAAGTTCCATTCAGGGAGAATCTTCATAATTCGGATTCGTTTGTAAATGTGACAAAATAAGTCTTACAATCAAACACACACAGACAAAAGTACCACAAATAAACTGTTTTTTAATTTTATGGTGACTTTAAAATGGCAGTACAGGGTTAAGGTTAAGCTGAGCTACTTGCACCATTTGTTCAAATCTAGGAATGTTCCTAACGCGAGGTTCATTTGTATCTGTGAGAAATTCACAACTAGAATATTAGTAACTCAGGGACTTACAGTTCATTCATACATGTCTGTCTGCCTGTCTATCTATCTCTGTAAGCAATCTATCATTGCTCCATTCATCCATGTATCCATCATCCATCCATCCATCCATCCAGTACTCCATGTTATTCTTTATCACTGATCCATATCTATCTATGCATACATGTACCGGTATCTATCTCTTATCTATCTATAACTATGTATGCACCTGTCATATGTTTATCCATGTATATCTATCTACCTATGCACCTATCTTAACATCTATGTATCTATTATCTACTCATCTACGTTTATCCTCTATCTATCTATCTATCTATCTATCTATCTATGTATTCATTCATCAATCCATCCATTTACCTACCCATTCATCTATCCCCCTACCTCTATCTCCAACCTTACCCCATACATATCATGACTATTAGAAAGTCACACAAGATAATAATTTTCTCTACAAGGAAGTAGGTTAGGCTTCACCAAACTAGTAACAAGCAGCTGTTTCCTACCAGGAACATACAGAAGTGTGTTTCTGGTGGAACAGCATCTGTTAAACTAGTTAAGAATTGATGAGTAGAGCCAAGGTAAGGTTTTCCTTTTTATCACAATGATTCAATCCATTCCACTAAATAGTGTCTTATTTAATTTTGTAGACTTTTTTCCTTCTTTATTTTTAAAAACTTACTTTAAGTAAAAAGCTTTATAGATGTATAGCATTAAACACGTTGCTTTAACGTGTTTCTATATTGTGGAATGGCTAACTTGAGCTAATTACCATATGCATTATTATATCACATAGCATCATTTCTCTGTGGTGAAAACAATTAAAATCTACTGTTGGCAGCTGCAGAGACTGTGATCAACTGCCATTAATTATGGCGGTACCTCACTGAGATCATAATTCTGCTATCTGTCGGTCTGCATGTTCACTGGGCCCAAACAGCAGTTCTTTATTATGCACTTTCTGCTGCCTGCCTTTCGAGTCTTTGCAATTTGTATGACATGAGGCTGGAACATAACTCCCAAAGGGGCTAGATTATTAGGAGAGAAAATTAAAACACAGCCAAATCAGGGAGTTTTAAGTGCATATGTCCCCATTAGTTTCTCTTCCTCCTATGAGTCGAAAGATAGGCTTGTTTTAAACATACAAAGCGTACAGCGTACCTTCCTGGTTCCTCCTAGCCAGTTCTGACTATAATATATCATGTCACTAAAAACTGGAGGCGTTGTGACTAAGCTATGAAGTGTTTTAAGCATGATGCAAGCTCACCTGGAAAACGAAGTTATTTTCATTAACAGAACTACAGTGCGTAAGCATTAGTTATGTGTTTATGTACTTGAGATGTGAAAATCTTTCTTAATGCTGAAAAATCGCAACACCTTGGAGGCTAAAAGCATGTGGAAAGAGTTCCAGAAAGGCAGCCAATGAGAGCAAGCCAGGAGTACAAACAATTTGGGTGAAAGTTGCCTAATTTAGCAGTGCCCTTATTTTTCCCCTGCCCCAGGAAGCAGCGCTGAATTTCTCCGCTCATTTCACTCTGACTGAAATCTTCCCCAAGAGCAGACCATCCATACCCATAGATTGGTGGGTGGGTCAAAAACACCATCAACACAAGTGACCAAGTCCAGAAACCTGAGACAGTATGTCGGGATGGTCCTGCATGGCCCCTATTAATGTTCTTGGGGATGACTCTTCAATAGAAAAGGGGCAGTTTTGCTCCTTGGACAATTTTCCCTCAAGAGCCTCCCTGTAGAGTATGGGCTTCCTTATGGATTTTGTGAAGCCACATGAGCTTTCCAAGTCAGCACAAGAATTGTGCCTGTGCATCTCACAAGTTCTCACAACTTGTTGACTGGGGGACCATTTCTGCAGATTGCCAGTGCCAAGAATATGAGGGCAAAGAGCAAACTGTAAAAGGCAGCAAGGGTCTTTGCCGAGAACGGTGAGGTGGCCAGCCTCGCCTCCCTTACTCAAAGTAGGCAGTAGGAATCTCTGACACAGAAACACCGGGTCAGCACCTTGAAAGCTTTCCTCCTCGGTGATGAGTGAGCTGATGGATGATGACTCTTCTAAAAGAGGCAGGTCACAGACACGAGAGGCACGACACAGGAGTTTGGAAGATCTCACAGGACTGGTTGTCTTCAGCAGCCCTGTGTGTGGCCTGGCCGTCATGCAGTGCTGGGTGAGAAATTCTGTGCTCGGTTGCACTCTGCCACACAACTATGGGTTTTTCTGCTGTCTGCATTTCTCCGTGTAGCTCCCTCCAAACCCTGTCTTCTCTCCATTCCTCTACAATGCAGCATTTGTAGCCACTGTGTCAAAATTATTTAGTTTACTTTCCTTTTCGGCCATACTCAGACTATACCAGCAGGATATCAACGCATAGCTTCATATCATCTGTATTCCCGTTAGTTTAGAAAAATTTCTTTACTTCATAATTCGGTGAAATAAATGGACATACTTCACTCTTGCAAGGCACATTGAAATGATTATATTCATCCACTATCTTAGCAGAAATGTGAATTCACTCCAACAGTTGTAAGGTGGAGATTGTTAGAAAAGTAAGAATGGTAGCTAAATCTTGGAAGTGGCATAGAGACCCATCAGCAGATGAATTGATAAAGAAAATCTTGGGCCAAGGATGTAGCTCAGCGGTGCGGTGACTGCCTGGCAAATGCAAGGCCTTGAGTTCGATTCTTGGTACCAAAAAAGAAAATAGTAAAAAAAAAAAAAAAAGAAAATCTTGTATTTATACACAAGGGAGTACTATTCACCCATGAAAAGGATGAATTTGTGTTACTTGTAGGAAAATGGATGCAACATGAGACCATACCGCTCAGTGAAATAAATCAGATACAGGTTAAATATCACAGAATTTGCGATGTTAATATGAGAAACCCAAAATGTAAATGATTTATGGCGCAAAATAAAAGAGTGATGATATGACACAGGGTTACGGTAGACTTTATGGAAGGCTGATCTTGGGACTGGTGGGATTTCCGTGGCCCATCCAAGAATTTGACTGACTCTGCTCGTAATAATAGCGATGATTCTAACACCAAAAATATTCAATTGAAAAGGGATAGGAAGTAAAGGATACGGCAACACAGAAGATTCCATGCTGGAAATATCTTTTAAAGAGTTAAAAAAGAAAAAGAGAAGCCGGGGTCATGAAAACTTCTGGTTGGGAGGAGGCTGGGCTATGGTGGCACAGGGTAGAAGGGTTAGGAAGACACACTGCAGTGTCACCCGGGATCTCTTGGTTTAAGTCTTCATGAAATCTTCCTCTTTAGACAGAGCCACCCACCCATCCTATGCTGAGGATTCCACATAGGCGAACAGAGCCTTACCCTGTGTGGCAGTCAGGGCTTGTAAAGGAACAGATTAATACAGGGCACATAATCTATAGGATTATTTGATACTATTCACCCAAACTGTGAGTGGTGACTCATGCCTATCAACCCAGCACTCGGGAGGCTGAGGCAGCCTCCCGAGACCAGCCTGAGCTACCAAGTGAGCTCATAGCCACCCTGAACTATATAGTGAAACCCTGTCTCAAATAGACAAGAAAAGTTCACCCAAGAAGTCAAATGGAGAAGAGACACTAGAGACACACACTAGAGACCCAAAGATTCTAGCTGGATCCCATGGAAATGTCCTCCATGAGTCCAGCTGCAGGCCTAGAGCCCAAGGCAATGTCTCATGCAACTCTGTACCAAGGGTCTGCACTGGGAAGGCCGGTGGTCAGTGGTGGAATTAGAAAGCCTGCACCAGTGGGATGAAGGATCTGTGTCGGCAGGCTGAGGGGTCTGCAGTAGAGCCAGGAAGCAATGCTGAAGTACCATGCTGACTCAGTTCAGCTAGGTGTCACAAGTTGACCATTAGTGAATCCACAACACTCTGGGCTAGGAATATAAATAAAAATATGTTTATTGGAAACAATCAAGATGCAGCATGTTGCCCTAACCTGCCATCACACCTAGGCCGGGAAGAGCTAATGGTGACGATGACTGTCTTGATTAAAGAGAAGATGGGGACGGGATGTGGACAGGAGAAGTTGGAACTGAAGGTGAAATCTGGGACATATTCAAGAGGAGGAGAGATCAGGCATTGCCACACATATGTTCATGTGTTGTTTCTCACATAAGGATAGGAGACTGGAAAATGAGTGTAAAGGCAGCTGGCCGGTGTTATGTTGTCTCCGTCCACATGAGAATTCTGCTTGATTGAAGCAACTTCTGGCTTAGCTTTATAGAGCCCAGAAAGAATAACTAAAATTCACAGCACCCATCTCATGTCACTTGATTGCACATTTTATCTGAACCTCCTCAGATAACAGTGATTGTTTATACCAATCCTGTGCAGTGACCACAAAGTGAGCCTCCCCCAAAATGAATTGGGACACTGCCGATAAGGGGTTCCATTCTGTTGCCTGGTTAGACCACAAAGCTAAGAAACTGGATCCCCACCTAACCCAGAGGTCAGGATGTCAGCTAGGTGCCATGTCCTGGTTACCCACACCACGTCAATCTGCACCTTTCTATCTTGCTCCTTCTCTAGGTCTTGACAAGAAGAATGGATCTTTTATTCCAGAGGGAGATGACACCACATGAAGATGGCTAATTTGGTTTTAATTCACTTTGAGACCCTCTAAGCAATAAACCAATTGAGAAGGTTTAGTTACTAGGGATCTGTCAATGCTTTCAAAAGTCACTCACTATCAGATAAGATGGGAGCCAGTGCTTGGGTGTGTGGCTGTCACTCACAAGTTACTTCTTCTGTGGAGCTCTATTTTCATGCTTCTTTATCTATTTGTGGAAATACACTTTGATATATGGACCTGCATTCTCATGCATGCTGAAAATCCATATTTCTCTGTATATAAAACATGTTTCTGTTCTATAAAATATATTTACATCTATAGATAAAGCATAAAGAAATGCAATGAGGAAAATCAAGAATGATGGATAATATCATCTAGATAACATCACCAGTACTTCAAAAAACCAATATATGTTGATGGAAATCCATAAAGCACTAAAACTACAAAGTGATACATGGTAAATTTCTTCCCCATCTCATAAAGCACGTATCTTGGAAACTTGTGCATATGAGTATATGGATATCTAACTCATTATCTAAATGGTTGCACATATTCAAGACCCATCTCCAGGAGTGGGAACTAATCTCAGCTTAAGTCCACTTCCTGAGAGCAGGTTTCTAGTCTACTGTTCTTTAAAGGCCTCTGTTCCATCTAGAAGTTTCCAGCATGCTCTCTGGCTGCTGAATAAGAAAATACATCTTTTGAAGGGATTCCTTAACTTGTTTCTTTCCCATCTACAGCTGGGAAACCAAGTGGCTCACATATACATTTGGGATGAATACTTTTGCCAATATAACACTCTCTAAATCTGACAGGGTCTCCTATGAATTTAACTATATGATGGTTTCTTTTCAAACTATGTGTTTCCTCTGTAGCCTCAGTCAGGGATTCTTTAGGTGTGTGAGGCTGGGCTAGAATACCATTGAATGGAGAAGTTCTACTAGGCCGTATCTTAACTATCTCAAAAGGCTTACTACAGGATCTTACTATAGTATTCTTGATTTGATCTTTACTCTAAAGCCAGATATTTTTAGTCTCCAAATTGACCTGTCTTTTCTTGCATTCATACAGTTTATCATAGTTTATCAGACATAATATTCAGCTTTCATGGATCAAATGATACTGGCAGCATTGTGCACAAACATGTCTTTGTTCCAGGACAGCTATTTGTTAGGGACATTTTCTACTTTCCAAAGTTACCAGAAACTGCAATTTTGCCAAATAGTTTGTGGCTTGATAGCATGGAGCAGAGCAGTTTCCTTGACACTTTTATAGCTTCCAACATTTCTACAGATCTCAGGGTTTTTGTTTCATCTTGACTATGCTTGACATGCTAGCCCTGTCCACACATTTCGTTTGCATGGATGTGGCATAAATAAGTTTTCCTTAACATTTACTCCTGTATATTTGCCGCAAAATGTAGCTTTAAAACTAATGCTTTGGACCCCTTGGCGCTGAGCAGGGTTTGTTCATGCTTTTCCAGTGTGGGTCACTTTCTGATGAGCAAAACTCTACTCTTTCAGTTTCTCTGTCTGGAAAGTTTTCTTTCTTAGGACAATGCTCCTCTCAAGCATGTGAGGATTCTCTGAATTCACAGAAACACTTTCCAGCCTTCAGTTCTATCATGGAGGTAGTCTGGTTCCTCCTCTGGACAAGCTCAACTGCCTGATCCAGTTTTATAGATCCCTGCAGCAAATGACAAAGTGGGTAAGAGTCGGGACCTGGTCCCAGCCATGTGTCTCTGTATTAACACTCAAATTTCTATTGCTGCGGAAAAAGCACACCCGACACCTGCAACTTAAAGGAGGATGTGTTTATTTTGGCTCACGGTTATGGAGCGTTCAGTCCATGGTTAGTCAGCTTCAAGATGGAAACATCATAGCACACCCCTTGGCACCTGGGAAGCAGACACCAGGAGAAGTCCCTAAAATGAAGAGGCCAGCAACAACATATAGTCTCCAAAGTCATGCCCACAAGACCCCCCAAAACATACCCAGAAGTTCACTTCACTAACCTCCCAGGTGTCTTTGAAACGAGTCAAGTTGATCATCACAGTCTCCAAAGATGGAGAAATTTATATGCGGGACTCTCTGGGTGGTCTAATGCTGGTAAAATTCTTGAATTATTTGGCTTCTCTTTAATTTATCGTTTCCCTAAATTCCTGATACTTAGAAAAGAAAGGGAATGGAAAGAAATGCAGCTATATTCCTTTGCTATCTTCCCCTTTTACCGTGTACTTTACTAAGTTATGGGTGTCTTCAGTAACACATGGATATTCAGAGAGAGGTTGCTCTTTTCAAAATTTCCTTTACGCCACTCTAGGCCAAATCCTTTGTTTATTCCAAGACCACCATCAAAGTGTAGAGTAATTGCCAGCCATTTCCCAGATTTCAGTCTACTAACCTCTCTCCTTATACAAAGTCCAAGCAGAAAGAAACCACAAGTCACACAGATGCATACAGTGTAAGTCTTCCTTTTGAAAATTCATTCTACCCTTTGATTTCCATACAGCTTACCTATTGAAGAACCCGGGTTGTCTGCATTGAAGTACTTTCTACAGTGTATTACTCATTGCATATTTATATTACGGTTAAACGGATTGTATCATTCCCTGCATTTCCTGATCACCCACGGTGAACAGAGAGGCTCAACTGAACTAGAATTTGAGGCATTTGAGGAGACCACACTTGGAATTCAATTTTTCTTCCAGGAAGTGTGTTTGCTAACTTTCACTTTTTCTAATGTAATAGGTATGTGATGCTCAATCTATGAATTCATTGAGGGCTCCAAAATAGACATGTTCCAATTTGATCATGGCCTTTATTCAATTGCATAGCTTTTATACTTTTTTAACTGTCATCTCGTGTTCTGTTCCCAAAATAGAAAGATCAACATACATTTCAGACCCTCACGGTGAAAAATTGATTTCCTCTTTCCAGTGAAATTCACTACTTTTCTTCTTTTAAAATCTTTGATAAATTATGGGAATAGACATAATTGATGGATTTAAATATATTTCAAATCTTATCCATTGTGGAGCACAAGTTGGCTTTGCTTTGGCCAAGGCGAGTTGCGTCAAGCTGAATACTGGTCCTTCTGATACTGCTCTAGTAGCCATGAATACTTTTTCCTACTCGGGTATGATTTCAGCGAATTAGTCTCATGTTATACACTCCTGCTCCTAGCCAGGAGTTGGTTATTTCTCCTCAAAACCTTGGATTCTTTAAACAGAAGTGTACATAGTGATCAAAATCTGGGGAGTAGGAATACCAGTTCTATCACATTGGACATTGTTTCTAAGAAATCTCAATGTGGTTGAAAAACAATATATGAATCTTGAGAATTTAAGCTAACATTTCCATCCCAAGGTATAAAGTTTTCTTAGTCTCTTTAATATCACCTCTTGTTTCACACTGAAAGTCTTGGATGTCATGTCCACAGAGGAGGAATTAAAATATCTCATAATTATTACTGTACTCTGTTCCACATTACAAACATAATTCTATCAGAAACGTACAAGACAAATTAGCATTGCTAGAAAGCTTAAGTATTTTGCATATGCTGGTACTTTCATTTTAATTGTTACACCCATAATGTCATGCTATATGGTAATTGTATTATTTTTCTGTTTTTAATACCTATATTTTGTCCTATTTTACAAATAACTCTTTATTCATTGGTTAATTCTATTCTGAGCTTAATTTCTTTTGTAAGTTCTGTTGTTCAAGGATTGTTCATTGGCAGATTCCTCAGGGAAATCTCATGAGAATAATCTTCCTTCAGTTCTTGGATATTCAAAACAGCCAATCTTAGGATAAATTCAATTTTAAATGCTATTTCAAATTAAATATTGTTTCTCTATTGGTGAGTTATGTGCGCATGTAACCTGACATTGTTCTGCTTGCCTTATCTATGTTGTCTACTGGTTTATTATTATCTTGCCATTTTTATAGTAATGCTAATTTTGACTTTCAAATGGAGTCATTTCCAAAATTTTAAACTGCATTAGCTAGAACTTTCACATTGCCATTAGTTAAAAAGTAATGGCAGACATCTCTTCTTACTGACTCCATTAGGATATCTCGTTTTTTACCAACAAAATATATTTAGCTATTTGTTTGAAATGATGGTTATGAGTTTTATTCCTATTTCACTCAAAAGTAATTTTTGGATTTTATTAAACAACTTGGATTCTACAAAGCTTAATAAAGTTGTGAAGCTATTTTCTTTAATTTAGCATCATAATGTCATGAATACATTTGCTAATACATTTTCTGATGTCAAATCATTCTGGTATTCCTGAAATAGACATTATTTCATCAGGGGTTATGAGTTCTTAATATACTCTGGGTTTAAATGTTCACTTAAAGGGAGAGTTTGCATTAATATTTATATATGAGATGACACATCTGTATGCATATAATATTCTTACTTCCTGATCTTGTCAGATTTTATTATCAGAGTTAATCTACCTTTATATTATTTAATACAAGTATTCCTTCTTTTTACATGGCCTGGTCAGTTTAATACCACAGGGATTAATCGTTCCTTCAAAGTTCAGTAGCATAGAATTTCATTTTCCTTAAATGATGGGGAAAGAACTCCTACAGAATAACCTTCATCTGTCTCATTGTGGGTGGGGAGAGAGGGTGGACGGAGTCTTGAGAAGATTTTTTTCCAACTGAGACCATTACTATCTGGCTATTTATACTTCTTACATTTTTTTTAACAAGAAAATGATGCATCTCATATTCACTTATTCTGTTTTTCTCTGTGCAAGCCAATTTTCCATTCCTAGTTACATTTATTAAAAAAATACAATTTTATTTTCTCTCTCTGTTTCTTTCTCCTTTTCCATCTCTCTTTTTTCCTTGTTTAGACTGGTCTGACACAGAATTTTTCCTGTCAATTCCATGAGGAGAAACTTTCCTTAGGAAATCAGAGTTAAGAGTAACTATCAAGCTTGTTTCTAGACTACAAGGCAGACCAATTCTCAGACAACAACTATACATCATGTCCTCATCAGCAATCACCTCTAACTTCCGGTTTACCCCAGGTTGTATCAAGGAATGCATTGAGCAAATGTGCGATAATCATATGTGACAATTTTAGTGTAATGAAGCTCACACGCCTAACGATCAGAACCAAGAAAAGCAACAGACACACCCATGCTCTCTGGGGAACCTCGCCTGCTATATAGGAATGGTGTGGTTTGCTGCTAAGCCCCTGTGTCATGATACTGGATTCAAACAAGGATTCAGACACATTTGCTTTGTCCTCCTCTTTCTCCTGCACTTAAAGAAGTCTGAATAAATAATCTGCATTCCTGAAAAATCACTCAGTCGGCTTAGGCAGGAGGATTGAGCAAACTGGCGGGTTATGAGCAGGACCCAGTGCTGGTGTAACCAGGTCTTGTACATCCTTGGAAACGCTTCTTGGATTACGCCCTGGTGCAATCTCCGGAGTGTGGGCTGGATGAAGCCATGTTGAGTCACATCGTAGCTGTGAGAGTCACAGAACTTTATAACCTTCACATTCTCGGAGTTGGGCTCACATACTTGGTACTCCAGCTCACTTTAGCTCTGGAACCCTTCAAAGTCATCTAAATCCCCCGCCATCTTCCCATCTCAGGAGCTCCTCTCTTGAGAAAATCAGGATCAGCTCCATCCACTCTATTCCACTGGCAGGCATAAACTGGACTTGCACGCCTGTCCAAAGAGACTCCTAAAATACTCATTTACACACGCTACTGTCTTCCTATCTTCCAAATATTATCTTTGGTTTTAATATTTGTCTTTCCTTAAATTATCAGCTTTTTGTTTACCGATGCCCATTGCATCTGTAAGGTGGAAATCCTATATAGCAGTGACTACTGTACATCTCCCTCGGACTCTGTTTTTGAGACTGGCAACCTTTGCAGCTTAGAGTTGGCCATCATAGGAGTATTTACACCATAAGAATTGGCAAGTGCTGCATGTCAGGAATTAATGTATTATTTTGTTGATTTTGCAACCTTAGGAAAATGTTAGAGAAAATGATAGTAGCATAGACTAACTTTAAAGTCATCAGGTCACAGCTAGGATGGCAGGACTAGAGCAAGCATTTCTCCAGAGTACCCATCTATGCATAACCCAACTCAGCAAAAGAATGGTTCAGTGATTGCTGCACACCTGACGTTCTAAGTATTTGTCACGGAATTTCCTTGGTCTTGCACACATGAACGAGCATATCAAACAGTGGTCCTGCCAAAGCTCAGGGCCAGAGGGCCAAGGCTCACCAAATACCACTAACTGCCTCCAACGTGCTTGGATTTCTGCGGTCCACATTGCCACCCTTCCTTCCATTTCCCACAATTACATTTTAAGCACCGTTTTTATCTCTTATTCAGAGGGCTGTATTTTTAAAAAGAGCACATTCCTTTCTATTTCTTTAGGTTTTGGGGCAAGTTGTGTTTTAATTATTTTCAAGTCATAAGATGGGGCATCTGTGATTGCCTTCTTCTAGTGTGCAGCTGGCTATCTTTGTGGCTCACCACAAAAACAAAATCTCCAAATGCCTTGTGGGTTCTGAACACACAGGCAAGGCCTGTCTATCTTGGAGCTTTGCATACATACACAATAAGCATGGAGACACACACCCTAAACTGATAGTTATTTTATTTAATTTTTCTACACACATTTCCAATTTTTGTTGATCTGGATCTCCGAGACCTGAGAACATCTCAAAATCCTTTTCCTTTTATTTCTGACAGCTTCACTCATGATGATTAAATATATTCATCACCTGTTGATGTTGTTACTTTGCCTTCCATTCGCTGCTTCTGACTTTTAGCTACATTTTTCTTCTTTCTTTTAATATGAATTTACCCCTGATATGCTTTGCATTAGTTCTCCATAGAAATTGTAGGATCGATTTGCTTGATAGTATCTCTCTAGTAGACATTGTGTCTAGGGACTTTAATTTTATAAGAGTGTGTCTTTTTTGTGTCTGTACATCTCCCGCTTATATTTACTGACCTGAGATAGTTTGGATTGAGTCATTTTATGTGTTGAGATTTGTTGTTTTATGCCCAAGAGTTCAGTGTATATCTTTGTTTATCTGTCTGGATTTTCTGTCTTTAGTCATATAGACAAACAGAACTTTGCCATGACTCCCTAGGTCCTCTATGCTATCTTGTGTAAGCTGGTCCCATTGTCTCTTCCCAGGATAGGTGACAGGAAGTTATGGTTTACATTGACCTTCATATTAGACTTTCATTTGGTCTCTCAACCATATGCAGAGAACGGGATAGGTCAAATTTCACTAATTCCTTCTCCTTGCCAAGTTAGTGACCTTTATGCTGGTCCCCAATGAGGCGAAGCCCTAATCACTGTGATAGAACTTCACAGGTCAAGCAGAAGTGGACCTCATCAGTCTTGCTCTTGAGCAAAGCTGGCCTTGCCTTCTGCCAGCAGAACCTGCTGTCTGTGTCGTTCCCACAAAAGACGAGTTTTGGTGATTTTACTTTTGCTATGAAATGGTCTCATCACAGGTGCAATGCAAGAGTGGAATGTCTTATGTAGATTAAACCACGCAGGCTACCTTTCTATGTTTTCCTCCCAAATAACCTGCCGTAACTCAGGGTTCCTGTGGCCACAGGTTGATCATTCCTGCAGGCTATATTAAATATCAAAACCACAGATGAAACTTCAAGACACATGACAATATATTCTCAACTGGC
Organism: Dolichotis patagonum; assembly: GCA_004027295.1. Lineage (NCBI taxonomy): Eukaryota > Metazoa > Chordata > Mammalia > Rodentia > Caviidae > Dolichotis > Dolichotis patagonum. Next base: position 6,398 of record PVJX010032055.1, on the reverse strand, counting down.
CACTTACTACCTTGGTGAAAAAAAAAAATCGATGACAGTTGAAACTTTCTGTAAAGACATAGGAACCTAAGCTAAAATTTAGGTAAATTAAAATCTAAGTTTTAATGAGCTAGAAAAAAATACCTGGAAAACTCAATAGAAAGACAAGAAAATAAATCAGCCAGCAAAGAAATAGGCCACTACTTCTGTCCTGCTTTCATTTCATACACAGTAATGCTTCAGTTCATGAATGGCTCTGCTGGAAACAACTCCATTCGTGAATAGAAGTGTTGAGCAAAATATTGCTTTCATTCCCAAACTTGGCGTCAGTTGGAGGAGCAGGACCATGACCATCTTCCCCATAATCATGGGACAAGCTAAGTTCGTGAGCCGAGGTAGCACTGTTTGTACATATGTAAACATGGAAAAACAAATACATGTGAAAATACATACACATTTTCTGTTTTATGATATATATATATATATCACATATACATACTTATTTAAATAACTATATGTCACTAACTATGTATCACATATTTAATTATCAGTGTTGTCAAGTTTCTTTACCAATTCATTGCTGACACTTTGTCAACGGTAGCAGAAAAGCACTTTATCAGCTTGGGACTCCAAAACCCTTTTCTAAGCTACTCACAAAAAGGTAAGCAAAGCACCATGACTGGGGGTGAGGGGAGTGTAGCTCAGAAGTACAGTGTTCACTGAGCAAGCACAAAGCTTGGACTTGGATCCTCACCACTACAGAAAATAATAACAAAAAAAAACACAACAGCAAAACTACGCAACCAAACAGAAAACAAACAAACAAACAAAAAGTCCTTTCTGCCACGTTACACTCCGAACTCGGTCATGGGCTCAAATCTCACTGCAAAGGGATGATGGAGGATTTGCACTCTGGAATCAGAATCACTGTATTAGCCCCAGCACACAGCCCTTGTCCAGAGCGTGGGTGGCCGGCCCTATCATAGTGTGAGTCAGCAAAGGGATCCACCCATTGGCTGTGCATTACAGGACAGAGAAGGGAAGATTGGTGAGCTGAACCCTGCCGATGTCATGGATTTTAAAAAAATGAGTATATGAGGGAAAGCTAAGTCCCCTGATGCCTTTCAAGGAGATACATGATGAGACGATTCCTTCATCGTGTGAACTCACACGGTATCCTTACATGAACTGAAATGATCGCAGTGTCACTAGGCAGTGTCATTTGGGAGCCCTCGCATAGTGTATGTGATGGATCACTGAGACAACCACCAAGCTGTGCATCCATTGCACACTTTTCTAAAGAAGCACTGAAAGAAAATGAGACGATCCCCACTCAGGGTCAGCACTGTGTTCCACCATCACGATCTCACAGCCACACATATAGGAGTAGCTAACTGACCAGGGCCAGCAGATCACGTCCTGTCCCTGAGAGCAGAAACATAGAATGGGGAGGCCTTGGAGAGTAAGACACAGGGGCCACATCAATGGGAATTGGGGCATGGATGACTCTACATGATTTCTCTGACCACCACACTGTCCATGCAAATGGTTCTCTCTCTCCAGCTGCTTGGCAAGATGGTAGGTAAAGCTTCTGTAGAACCTTGGTGGTCTCTCACAGCCCACTTTTCTGCTTACCCTTTGTGTGATGGCCCACTGCAGCGGTGGGCTGGTAGAGGCAAGCTCCCCTGACAGGCTGAGTGCTATGTGCCCTCCATGCATCCGTCATGTCTTATTATTTTCTGCATCCCAAAGCTTGCCTCGCCCAGGACTAGCCCATCTGCAGAAAGACTACATGATTCACCAGGGAGCAACTCTTTCAAACTAAGGGGGTTCAGACCCTTTCACTCCCAGTGGACTCTCATGCCCTCTCCATTATTTCCCTGCCCTAATCAACCTCAGAGCTTGGGCTCAGAGCGTGGCCAACCTCCAGAGCCTGAGATGCGTGTACCTAGTCAATTGCAAATTGGCTGAGCTGACTTCCCTTGACTCTCACTCAGCCTTCCCATGAAGAGCAAGCACCATAAAGCCCTGAACCCACATTTTCTCCTGGCCCCTCTGCCTCTTGGATCCAAGTGCTTCCCCACGTGCCAGGCAAGCTGTTGCTTGTTCCCTTCTCCTGAGATCCTAGGATATCAAACTACCTTTTCACCCTCTTGATCTCTTGGCATCACCATGACTGAATGATAGTAATGCCCTCATTATTTTAACACAACCTTCTCCCAAGTTCTGGCATCAGCCATGTGCAAGGTCTCCCTGTACAAGGAGACTGGTAAAAGACCAAGGCCAGGGAACACTTCCACAGGGGTAGAACTTGAAGCAATACATCAAGGGTCCCTTTTGCTTAGAGGGAAAGAAGATCTGGGCTAAAGTCTGGAAAGGAATTAAAGACTTACTGCGCTGGGTTCAACGGCTACTCATGCTCTTGGGAAGAACAAGATCAGACGACCGTGATAAGGCTGTCAGGAGACGAGGTGTGTGCATACACGTGTCAGAAAGAATACAGCATTGATTCCATCAGTGTCTGACTGAATGATGCTCAGAGTCAGGATTTTTCAACTTTGCAGTTGGTGCAAAGGCAATAGGCATTCGGATTTGTGAATCGGCTATTTTGCCAGGCTGATGATATGCAGCGTGTACTGTCTCCTATATCGGGCCAATATTACAGGCAGCAGAGTTATATAGAAATTAATATACAGTCAGAGAGCAGCTGAGTCCTTAAGAAAGTCAGCACAGAATAATAAAGACGTTGGAACTGTGGCTAGAGGTAGCCACCCTAAGGGAACAACATTAACAACTGATGCTGGGTAAGGTACTGTTTCACTGAGGCAAAGGTGCATGGAGGGTATCCTCACCCCCCCACACATGCTGGTACAATCCCCAGTACTGAAAAAAAAATGAATCATTTATCATCTGATTATAACTGCTTAAATATAACTTTCCCCCCATTTCAAGTGGCTTCGAATGACACGTTTTATTAAACTTCATGGCAACTATCCAAGACTTCACACAGAACCACGTATCATCTAGGTGCTGCAGGATACATTTCTTTACATCCAAATGACATGCAACCCTATAAAATTTCTTTCTTAGCCATGCTTTCTGAATGTTTTTCAGTGTTGCCTCGATATAGTCAGTTATCTTTGTCACAGGGAAAACAAAAGGTCCATTAATGTTCAATGTAATTAGATTTTTCAAAAAGCCACATTACCTATGAAAACCAAAGAGACGTTTTGCACCTAAAATTACTGTCACAATAACTTGATGTCAGCCAATTTGGGGGGAAAAAAAGTAGTTTTGATAAGAAAAAATGTTCAGTGGCAAAAGGTCTGATTTAAGAATTTCAAAGCTATGGAGATAATAAAGAGCCAGCAGTCAGCAGGGAATGGGAGATGGTAGAAACGAATGGATCTGTGAGTCACAGGGAATTTTTAGGGCAGAAAAACTACCCCGTGTGACAACGTAATGATGAATACATGATGATACACATTTAGCAAAACCCACAGAGTTTTACTACATAGAAAGTGAACCTTAATGAAGATTAGGAGTTTGGGTTAATACTTGTGCCCAGATAGTGGTTCATGAATTGTAGCAAACAGGCCATACCGATGTAAGAAGTTGGTAAGGCAGGAAGCTGGGTGGATGTTGAAGTCTTCCACTCCCTCTGCTCAACTGCCCTATAAACCTAAAACTGCTCTAAGAAGTAAATGCTATTAGTTTAAAGCATTCGCTCAGTAGAATTCAGAACATGAAATGTTTATGATGATAGAAAAATCAGTACATTGCTAAAATATTTTAAATTAGCAACAGCATTGCCCCGTGTGCAGTCCAGCAGCTCCAGAAATACATAGCTTTCCACACTACGAAGAGGAAGTGTATGATGCAGATAGTTTTTTTTATTTTTTTATTTTTTTAAAAACCTTCCTGAAGGGCTCTCATGATACTGTAAAGGGTTTCTAGGTCTCACGCGTTGTCTGCTTGTCTCCTTAAACCTCAGATCTTTGGCATAAAAGCAGCATCCTCCTCGGTCATCTACTGTGGGTTTGCAAAGAGCACATGATTTGCAAATGACTCACTCTGCATAAATCTATTTGAGGCTTTGCCGTGTGGGTAGGGGGAGAATCGGGGCAGTGTGACCCCGCTTTGGAGCCTCAGCCTAATCCTTGGTGTAGCCCTCCCAGGGATTCCGTGCTCGTCACAGAAGACTGTGTACAGAGGTGCAGCAGCTTTCTCCCGCTAACGCAGAGAGAGTCCGCTCAGCGCATCCTAATTGCGCCCCCAGCTGCTGAGAGCTGAAGAACAGAGCAGGGCTCCGGCCCCCAAGCCTTTCCCATAGACCCCGGGAGTCTCCTTCAAGCCCATTAACTCTGAATGTGGTCTCCACCAACAAGGGTCCCCATTGTTCCACCCACAGCTGAATTCCGTGAAATGCTGGTTTTGAATGTTTTTCAGGATAAAAAAAAAAAATTCTTCCCAAGCTGTGAAGAGTTGGCAAGAGCCTGATTAATGGGACTGGAGTTGACACAATGCTCTGTGCAGCAACTGAGGAATTGGGGAAAAGAAGAAGGAACTAAAATCACAGATATTAGCCAAGACCCATGACTCCAAGCAAGCCGAATAAAACAACCTGAGCATCCAGGGAAAGGGACGTGTGTGCTGGTTGCAAAGGAATCTTGCATGAATTTTAAAGATGAAAGCACTTAACCATGTCTTCAAAGAAGAACCAGGAAAAGGACAAAGATGTAGTGGGCTGGACTCTAGCAGAGCTGCCTTTCTTGTGAGCTGGCGAGCAAGACAAGGGATTGGAGGAGTTGTTTCACCAAAATGGGAGCAGTTTTCCTGACTGTCCGTGAGTTAAAACTGCAACTCCCAGAATCCCTATCTGTGACTTCTTCAACACACTTACTTCCTCATGAGATTTAGTCACTATCTCTTGGATTTTCTTTCCAAGTTTCCCCAATCTGTTCAGTCCCTTGTGTTCCAGCTCTTTTGGAGACTTAGAGGCACTTTTGAATGATTTATCATCAATGTTCACCAAAAACCTATCTTCAACTGACTTTCTGATCTCTTATTTCAAGTAGAAAATAGGAAGCTATCAACCTATGCTTCCTCTGTGCTCATATTATGTGAATTATTGACATGACCCATATTCGAGATATGAAGGTCTCAATCTGATTTGTGGCTAAGCTCTTATTTTTCCACTCCCTTAGCTCTCATTTTCACTATCAGCTTTTCTCATTTCCGGAACCCTCTTCTAAGATCTCAAATGCTTCCTCAGCTTAAGTGATCACACACACACACACACACACACACACACACACAGAGAGAGAGAGAGAGAGAGAGAGAGAGAGAACACACAGCACTCTGTAGGATCCTATTCACTCATTGTATTCCCCAACATTTCTCTGACCTAGTCTTAGTATTCCTCAAGAGAATTGTAAACTTACTTCTGAATTCTTACTTTTAAATTAAATTCCATTCGACTCCTAAGAAGTATTAACAAGCACTTTAATGACAGAAAATTCCAGAAAATAATAATAGAATAGACATACACCCAAGTTACTTCATCTCCGAACACAGCCAGCATCCGAGGGTAGAATTTTTAAGAAAACAGTAGGAAGAGTCATCAGGTCTTGGTAGAAAAGCAAAGCCCTGTGGGATTAGATAGGCTGGGCTGGAATTGTGGGAGTCGGCTGAGCACAGTGTCTGACAGAATGCATTCTTCCGTGAGCTGCTAGTGAAAGCAAACTTTAAGCCATTGCAAGAAACAGTATGCGATGAACAGAAACTATTTTCTCATTCTCATTTCAAGTCCCTGCTTCCCTAACTTCCATGTTTAAAACCACAGAGGACCATGGACCTTTTTTTATCAACTTGCTAGGTCTGAGTCCTAACCATAACCATTTGCTGCACAGTGAGAAACAGCCGCCTACCGAACCCTGATTGTGCATTGTGAATTAATATAAAAATCCATCTGCACAAAATTAATACAGACATGTAGTATAATTCATTCATTCAACAAATGTTTATTGAGCCTACTGATATTAGCCTGGGGACACAGCAGTGTGCAAAACACATCAAGCCCTTTTCAACTTGAGGACAAACTTGTGTTGCAGAAGAGACTATAAACAAAAATGTATTTCAGACTGCAGGTTTTGGGACGTTTGCATATGCATAATGTGACATCTTGGAGACCAAGTGTGAAGAGAAATACAAAATTCACAAGGGAGAGTAACAGTGATCAAGATGTGACATGGATCTGTACCCTCAGACAAATAGAATTATTATGTATCACAAGCATATACTAAAGAAACACAAAATTCACTCACAATTCACATATGGCTTGTAACATAGACAGAAGGTAAATTTATAAATATATTCAGCATGCTTGCATTGTTATTTTTGAGACAGAGTCTCATTTA
>PVJX010032054.1:0-20733 GCA_004027295.1 Dolichotis patagonum | reverse complement strand
CTGCATTGACCGTTTCTTTCACATCAACACAGGCCCAGGCTTCGCTAGAGGACGACGGCTGACTTAGCCCCTCAGATTAGTATCTGGTTTCTCCATTCCCGTTCACTTCAATGCTTCACCTTCATATGTTCACGTGACAAACTTTTGATAAGTCTCCGCCGTCCATCAGGCACAGTGCTCGTGTGGGAGCAGCATGGTGATCAACATGAAGACCTGCCCCAAGACACCCACCCTTGGGTGGGGAGGCAGAGCCTGGCCAGCAGGTAAGACGCGCTGTAATGTGCCTAACCTTGAGGCTGCAGATGCGGCCTGGGGGCGGAGCCCCGGCCTGGTGTGTGTGTGTGTGTGTGTGTGTGAGAGAGACCTGGGTGTGACCCCAGCAAGGCAAGACCAGTGACAAACACAAAGCATCAGTGATGACAACAGAGCCAGTGGCACAAGGCAGAGCCACTTGGAGTAGGAGGAGTCTCCACAGCCAGGTGTGACAAATCACTGTGTTCTCAGAGCAGTGACAGCTGGAGTCCGAGGGAAACGGGAAGAGAAGGAGACCCTGGTATGAATGCAGGGTGACCCTGGCTAATGAAGGAACCGATCACACTGACACGGAGGTTCAGAGAGTGTGGAGCCCAGTCCAGGTCTGTTCCCATGTCCCTGCCCCCTTCCCATTACCTCTACCTTAGGGAGTCCCGGTTGTGTCCAGCTTTTAATCGACATCCGCTTTGCAACTCTAACCAGTGCCTGCACCGGCATCACACCCACATCCACCCAGGGCCACAGGGCAGGGCTCTTCAAGAGCGGCCGTGCACATGCTCTTCACCGAATATGCAGGGCGCCGATTTCTCCTTTCCCTCGCAGGGGGAGGAGGGTGCAGGAGGAAGCTCAATGACTCCTTTATCTTGAGTGTCATTGTTGCCATAGCGACAGCACCGCAGCCTCCTCATCACTCAGTGCCATGCCTTCCACCTGCACTGTATCCCCTGCCACCACTGAGGATAATATGGTGATGACTTGATCATCGTGATGCCGCCACACGCCATGCGTTAATCATGTCCCCAGGAAGGAGGTCGTACCCATGGTCATCGGATACACAAGCAACCCCACCGCAGAATCCTTTCAAAGGCTCTTGGCACACTGCCGTGCTTCTCAGAGCACTGGGCAGTGCCAAGCCCAGTGCTGAGTGTGCCGAGCACCGCAGGAGGTGGGAGGCGGGCATTCCTGTGAAATTCAGCAGGGCAGACACCGCTTAAGGAAGAGACCGCCTGCTACAGACCACGGTCCTGATTCTCCACCCCTACCCAAGCCCGGAGTCTGCCCAGACTCACAAAATGCCTTCTGGCTACCACTGCCCCTCCCAAACCTAAGATATTAATTAATCCATTAAGACTTCATATATCTGTATTGGTTAGACCTTGCCATTCTGTAAACAGAACCTAAGAAGCATGATTTTAAAACAAGGCTGTCCCAAACCTGTGCCATGCACCGATCCTTTCATCCAAGTCCTTGTCTGTCATTTAGAAATATGCACAAACCTCCTCAGGTCCACTTCCTCCTCTCCGCTAGGAAAAGCACCACCGGGCTCGGGCCCACCGCAGGGGATCGTGTGAGCATCTCATCGACAACATGAGACGTGACTCTAACCAAGCTGCTGCATCTTACCCGGGGCTATTGTCTGGCCCGGGGTCTGCATTTCGTGTGCCAGTTTAAGCATAAAGTCAGTGGTGACCTTTTGCAAATGGGACCAAGAGATGGAGGGTAGGAAGGGGAAGTCAGAATTAAGATGTGCTATGTCCAAGTTCCGACTCCCCGTTTTGCATGAACTCATTATTACTACAAACGTGTATTAATAAAAAGTCAAATTTGAAAAAACTTATACAAGTGACACACGCATACAGAAGTCTTCTTGCCGGACTGACTTCTCAGTCCATGACTGGCGTGCATCACTGGTGAGGGTGCGCCCTGATTATTACTCGTATTGATCACAGCATCTATGCAGCCTCCCACAAACCTATGCTGCAAGACTTGGGATGGACGTTTAGCTGCGTCCTTGTTGAATTCCCAGTTTTCTGACTGCCCTGTGAGGGATCTGCAGTCCTAGTGGGTGTCTTTGAGGATACCTGGTTCTTAAGGCCATGCTGCCACCTCTGCTGGACTCTGCAGCCTTCAGAGGTCTGAAGGGGAATCCTGAGTCCGGGGAGAAGCTCCGCCTCTGAGATGAAAACCTGCTCCAGTGCTTGTCAAACAACAGTCTGGAAAACCTCAGCACCCAGAAGGATCCTGGGAAACGCAGGGTGCTCTCCGACACCTCGGACTCCTCTGTCCACCTGCAGGCCTGCACATTTATAAAGGCAATGTGTCAGCTACCTGGGCACAAGCCACCATGGATTGCAGGCTGAGCTGGAGGGAGACAGTCCCAGGGGCGACAGAGCAGTGCATGGGCTGCACAGAGCTGCTCTCCTCCCCTTTGGCACAGAGGAAGTTGACATACACAGGGTCGATCTTTCTCCTCGACACTGGAAAGGGAGCAGAGGGAGGTGGGGCTCACCTGGAATGATGCCCACCTTTGGGAGTTGGGGGGCTGCAGACTGAGGAGCACCGTTCTGGGAGTTGGCCAGAGCTGGTACAGTCCCTAAGGAAGCCCCAAGTGAGAAAGAGGCTGTAGATTTAGCAGACAAACAGGATTAAATTAAAGATAGGATTAAAGATAAACATGGGTAAGTCATTTAATAAGCAGATGTCAAGCATGTGAAATGCAAATAGAACTGGGCATCCTGCACTTCACCTGGCCACCCTAGGAGAAGGTGTATGCAGGTCCCAGATGGGCCGGGAGCCTTGCAGGGAGCCAGGGTCATGGGTGGGGGGAGGAGCACCAGATGGAAACCCCAGCTCCAGAGGCAGAGGCAGAACAAGAAGTCAGAACCAGCCTGGGAATTGGATCCAAGTGGGAGTGGGTCTGGCAGAGGAGAGATGAGACTGGGACAAATTGTCTGGAATAACAGGCTGAGTCAGACAACTGGCAGGAGCCACCGAGGGTGCGCAAACAGGAATACGGCTTCTGGGGCCCTTGGGACCTCACAAGATGCAGCGTAGGGGAGAAGAATGAGGCTCCTCTCTCCCCCACCTAGCCCTCAGCTGGAAATGCAAGGTCTTTCTCCTCTCCATGGCAGCTGAATGCCACTGCCAGCAGCACTGGCATCATTTCTGGCTGGCCTCAGAACTATTTCCTCCAAAATGTTAGTCAAGGAGAAACACCGAGATAAGTATCAACTACGACTTTCTGCTTGTGTTTTCTGGATCGTTTAGGTCATTGAGTCCAGATTGACTTTATTCTGATGGCTCTGCTGTCCCTCATCACTGCTTGCGTACAGCAGGGGCTGGAAGTGTCCCCAGAGGCCATATGTGAGAGGTTGGCCTCCAGTTTCTAGCACTGTTGGGATGGGAGCACGGTGGGAGGAAGTAAGGTCACTGGAGCTGCGCTTGCAGGGCCTCAGAGGTCCCCTCCCGTCCTCCCTCTTTCCTCCGCCATGCGTTCCCGCCTCATAGGTGGCCTCACTGCAGAGGCCAGGGGACAAAAGCACAGGACCAAGCGACCATGTTCTGAAGTCCCTGAAACCATGACCCAAAATAAATTTTTCCTCCTTTTAAACTGGTTATCTCAAGGATTTTATTGAAGTGATAGAAGCGGAATAATACACAAGGTAACAGATCAAAAAAAATGGCAAGGGTGACTCTTAGTGACCCTGGCAAGTTGCCAGGACCAGAGTCACTATCCTTGTCACCTAGCCAGCATCTGACCCATAGTCTGTACCAATGCTAGTACAAATATACTCACATGGATGCACACCACACACACACACACACACGCATGCACACACACACAGCATGCACTTCACACGAGAACTATGATCACTAAGTATCACAGCGTCTCCTGCACACAGTGTTGGTCACTGTCGCAATAAGGAGAAGGCAAGTGGAGGACAGGAGGTTCGTTCACTGACCCAGGTCAACACCTGGTGCAGGAGCCAGAGAGCTAGGCTGACTCAGCATCCAGCCTGTGGCTGTCACAGCCTGGGACACTTGTCACAGGGGGTTAGAGCAGAACAATTGCCCACAGTCAGAGTGGAGCTCTGGGCCAGGTCCCTGTGCATCTGCTCCCGCCCGCCTGGCCCCACGCACGTGCTGCCTAGGGCAGACCGTACATCAGGGTTGTACCCTGCCCTGCTCAGCCCGTCACTGCGTCAGGGCACCTTTCCCTCACTTTCTGTCCTGGGACCCTATCAGACGCTCCACCCAGCTCCCGAGATCGCAGCCCAGCGGCGAGGGCTTCCTTGCCGCCAACCCTGCTTCTGTGTCATAGTAACACTGGCCACACTCACTAGCGTCTTGCCGAGAACACCAGCTAAGGGCGCGCGGCCTGCCTTCTGAACTTTCCGGGACCAGAGCTGTGCCCTAAGTAGATGGAATAACTCTGGCCAGATTTACTCAGTGGGAGGAAATGCCAGGCTCTGCCCTGGAAAAAATTCCTAGCATGGAATATCAATTGTGCCCTTCTTCTTGTCTGTGGGATCCTGGGGGTGATATTTCCTACACGTTTCTTCCAGGTGGGAAAATAACCCCTACTTTTCATTGGAACAATTATATATTTAGCATTTATTAAATTTAGACTTCCTACTCTTTCTCCATTGCTAAACAGACATACACCAACAAGATGCAATTTTTCTAGCCCAAAATAAACAGAGCAAATACTTTCCCAGATCCCACGAGCCCTTAGCATGAGACTGGACCCCGCCATGGGCTTCTTGCTTGGTTCTCACACTGGGCAGAGCTGGCCGAGGGTGCCCGCTGTGAACCGGATGCACTGAGACCACTGGGGTCATTTGGTGGTGGCTTCTATGTGACCCTGTCCCAAAGGTCTGCTTGGTTTGATCTGTGGTAGACTTGGTCCATCCGTCCTGGGCTTCTCTGCATGTCATGCCAAGTTATGGGAAGAGACTGGCTGAGTCCTCACTTGCCCTGGGTTAGTGGATTCAGGAATTTTCTTACCGGAAAGGGATCTCTGTAAACGCAACATCTCTGTCCTCCCCAGACAGCAGGAGCTCGTCCAGATCTGTTCTCAGGCAGGGGGGACCCCTCAGGTCCAAAAGATCCTCTCACGGTCTCTGTGTATCCTTCTGTTCACACACGAAGCTCTGCTGTCTGCGCCTTCAGACCTGACCAATCCTCTTTCCTCGTGAGTGGTATCAAAATATTTGAAGATACCTATCAGGTCCCTGGAGTAAGGGAATTCTAATCACTCCTCTTACCTTGATGCATTTCTAATAATTGCTGAATGAATTATTCCATGTGGTGAGGAGATAATTGGTTAGCTGTTTGGTTTAGATTCTTATCGCTGCTGCTGAGGTCAATACATTCCAGCTGGATTAAACCTAGACAAATTCTTTTAAAACAAAACCATAAAACAATTTTTAAAATGCTAAATAGCTAGAAAAAAATGTTGGCAAGACAAATCTGGGAGTAGATGTGCCATTTTTAAGTGTAACTTTCTGATCCGAATGCATGAAGAGAACATTTATTGGTTTTTCAAACTAAAAAAATCACAAGCTTCTAGATGTTACAGTAACCCATAAGAAGTTAAAAGTAGACAACATATTGAGAATATTTGTAGCCCATACAGCAAACATTGGAACCTTCAGTCTAACAGGCACTTACTCTGTAAGAAAAATAATGATGATGTGAACAGCCACAAAAATAATAAATTCACATGACTAATAAGCACAGAAATGCAAATTGGAACATAGATGTGTTTTTCACCTCTTGGTTTGGAAAGGATTAAAGACAGATCAGGCCTGGCCTTGACGAGGTCTGGGGAAACAGCTATGCAGAATGACACACAGCTTCTCTGTGAAGCCAGTCAACTATGTGTCAGCAGCACTTTTACCCAGAATGCCCAGCGCGGTGATGATGTCAAGGAGGTTATCAGGAATGTTGGCAAAGGCTTACACACAAGGCCAGTTAATTAGTGTTTGGAAATCAGAGTTGAGGTTGTTAAGTGGAATGTTTTACAATGTGAAACTGAAAGATACATTTTCTCAAGTTGCAAAATACAGTTAGGACATATAAAATGCAGAAGAGATTAAGGTCTGCATATAGTTAAACCCATGCACAGCCATTTAAATAAGCAAATTCTGCTGTGGCCTTGTATGCTTGCACAGGAATAAATCTGGAAGAGCATTACCATGGCCTGTCTCTAGAAGGTTTCAGGTAGTTTCTGTTTTTCTCTTTGTATTTGTGCACTTTATAGTTCTTCTAAAATAAACTTTACAATTCTCCTAAAATAAACTTTTTTCTAAAATGAGATTAAAATAAATAAAGAGGTAGCACTTACTGCATGTCAGTAAAATAATAAAACATCCCCCAACCCAAAGCTAGTAGGGCTGTGGTGAGAGGAGGATAGCCCTACCTTGGGACTATGTAAATCAGAGGGACATTTTTGGAGGTCAACATGGTTTTACTGACCAAGATCACATAGGGCTTCCCTCATTTTTACTGACTGATGCCACTCTGGCAGTGACTCTGAAGAGCAAGGCTGTGCCAGGCGTGTGCTTAATACAAGGTTGTGCATCCATGTGGGGAAGTGGACACTCTTATCACGAAGAGTAGGTCCACTAAAGGACTGTCCGGCCATCATAAACATTGCAATCACTAATTTGTATTTAATGCACATAATCGTCTACTCACTGCTTGATATTATTTTTAAATCGTAAGAATTCCTTTCTGCCAGGACCGTACATTTACCTGCATGCAGTTGGGGCTGAAATGTGGAGACAGGAGATTTTCATATCTAATATTAGTATCATAGTAATTTCAGATGGCTTTGGAAATATAAGGCAAAGAAAGTGAGTTAAACCATTAGAATTTTTCTCCTTAGGATGAGAGAGAATATATTTTCTTTCATTGATCAAATTCCTTTTTCTGATAACTTCCAAGTACCATGTGTAATAACATACTCTGGGAATTCGTCTGAGATCAGTGTAAACTTTATCACTTCATCTCTCTGGGTAATATTACTTAGCAATAGTAACACTTGGTAATAGGTAATGTCACTCAATATCACTGGGCAATTACTTAGTAGTATTATTACCCAGTAATACTAAGTGTTAATAATATTACTAATAATAGAAATAGTTACAACTGCTGTGTTCATTTCTTGCTAACCGTAATGCCCACAGCCATCCACTCAATAGCAATCAGTTTTGTCTGTTCTACCTCCATGAGACGTGCTGATCGCTGCATCTGTTCGAACCCTGTGTCTCAGTTCTGATTTTCACCAAGAGGAACCCGAGGCTGAGAGCAGGTAGACACTACCTTGGGGCCAGTGTTTTTCAGACACAGCCAAGCTGGCAGCCACGTCCAGGGCTGCTTTCAACACAGCTTCCGGTGCAATCAGACCCACTAGCTTTGTGGAAACTGACCCCGGCCAGCTGGGACTTGAGCGCTGCTGGTAGGCTGAAGGTTTTTCCCACTCATGACACATGGCACACTTTGGCTGTAGACGGGCTCAGATACCTACTCAGGGCTGGGAACTCTGTCTATGACTGTGACCATGACTGTGACGCAAACTCTACTCAATTCCCAAGTTTTCCTTTCCTTGCTGGGAATACAGCTAGTCAATATCCTTACTTATCAACGTCACCCAGGGTCACTGAATGGGCAAACTCCAGCCACTGACCAGAGACCCCAGTATCAGCCTCTTACCTTAGAGAAGGGTCAGCTTTTGGGTGAAGTGTCAGAGTTGTTAAGTGGCTAGTGTTACCTTAACTAGTACCTTAACTAGTATACTGAGTGTTTGCTTCTCTACTTATCAGTCACCTTCACTGTGTGTGTGTGTGTGTGTGTGTGTGTTGCTGGGCATTAAACCCTGGGCACTCAAACCAAGCTACATCTACAACCCTTTTAATATTTGATTTTCAGGCAGGATCCTGCCGGTTTGCTGCGTCTGGGCTTCATCTTTTGATCCTTCTACCTCAGCCTCCCAGAGCTCTGGGGTGACAGCCATGTGCCACCAAGCCTGGCTTATCTCCTTCTTAAGTCAACTGGTATGACATTTGGCATTAAAAATGTTTTGCCTGTAACCATCAAAGATATGGGCCCTGCGTCTTGGAGTGAACTTCTGAACAACTTTATACTCACTGCCCCCACTTGTAACCTGGATACAATGATAAACACAACACCAAGCCATTCAACTGCTAAAAGGTGGGCTGCAAGGTTAGGCAACATTGGAGAACTGTAAGCTCGCACAAAACCCCTCGGGAGCTCACCTTTCTAGTCTGACGGTGGGCTCGTTATCAACCCGCCAAGGCTGCTGGTGAGGTCCAGAGCCAGCACTGGTACCTGCAGTCAGTCAAGACCCAGTGTGGTCATCATTCCTCCCTGGCCTGAGCTCTCCTGCCTCTGCTGTCCCACCCGCCCCTCCATCACAGACTGAGAGCCTTAAAGCTCCGCCCTTCCTGTCCCTGAGTTCCAGGACCCTCCTCTGGCTCGGCCCCTCCTTCCATCCCAGCCTTGACAGCCCCGATGCGGACCCTTCGTATCTCCATCCAGTGCCCTCCTCCTCCTGACCTGGCTTCCCTGTCCCCAAGCACCGGCCCAGGTAGAATGTGGGTCCGGGCTGCAGCCCCGGCGCAGCGAGCAGCGTCAGTAGCTGGGGGAGACGGGCACAGGGGCCTGGCGGTGCCCAGCAGCAGCCGGAGGAGAGCGAATTGCATGATGGGATTGCGGTGGTGCAAGACGCGCACAGGTGGCTGCGGAGGACTCCAGGAAGCCAAGGGCTCCTCACCACGCTTCCAAAGCAAGAGCGTCTGCTTCAGAACCCAAGCTCCTGGGGGGGATCCTGGCAACAGCTCTGACCAGCATGGCCACACGACAGAGCAGACGCCAAGAGGACCTGGGATGGGGCAGCGGGATCTCGGGGACACAGGACTCGGATTCCTTCAGGTCCGGTCATCTGCTGGATGCTGGCCGCGTGGTGCAGGATGGAGCGCTGGGCACCAGTGCAAGGGTGTGGCTCAGTAGACAGATTCCAGCAAGGATGGTGGCGGAGGGCACACACCTGACAAGAACAGTTCCTGACGCCCGCACCCGCCCACTGAATGAATGAAGGGGGGCCGAGTTTATCAGGCACCCGCGCTCTGCCACCAGCCAGCTTGCCTGGGTCTCGGTTGCCTTTTCTGATTCAAATGGGAAGAGTTTCAAAAATACACTACAGATGTCTGGTAAAAAGAAACCTTTTTCTAAGAGATCAAATCCTGTTCGCTGTCAGGTGGCAGCTACATGCACCAGCCGCAAAGGCCAGAAATTTCATGCTTGGTAAGAGAACAAGCCAGAAGGAGGAGGATTTCCCCGTAAGCCACTGAGTGATCAACAGCTGAGGAGAAAACAGGCAGGAAGCTTTGAAAATGATCATCATAGAGCCCCAGGCCCAGCTTTCTTTACCTCCAATGGAAAGCGATCTACAGAAACGGGTCGAGCAATAAAGGAAGATGAGGCAGGAGCATCTCAAGTTGGAGTCCAACCTGGGCAACTCAATAAGGAGTTGTCTCAAAACAAAGAGTCTCAAAACAAAGAGTAAAAAGGGCTAGGAATATAGATCCCCAATACCACAAATAAACAAACCAAAAGAAACACGTTGAGCCATCCTAATCCAAAAGTCCAAAGAAATCTGAAATGTTCCAAATTATGAAAATTTTTGAACACAGACCTGATGTCATGTTTCAGGTCTCAGTTAAAACAGAGGTGCCTTGAAAGTACTGTGTAAAATTACCTTCCGGCTATGTGCATAAGACTTGTATGAAATAGAAAGGAATTCTTTTAGACTTGGGTCCCGTCTGCAAGATATGTACATGCAAATATCCCAAAAATTTTTTAAAAGCCTGCAGTCTAGAACACTTCCGATCTCAGGCACTTCAGATAAGGGGTATTGCACCTGTATGAGGACCGCCCGACAGCTGGCATTCTCTGCTGAATTCTCAAATGTCCTAATCGTTCCTGCAGTTTTTCTCTGGAGTGATGTGTTTTTTCCAGTTAGATAAGATACGCCATAACTGTTCCCGGCAGGTGTGTACCTTCGAGAAGGCAGTGAAGTTTCGATGTGATGGAATTCCCATAACATTCTGTAGCCCACCAGAAAGGGCGGCATGATTTCCTGAAAAAGGTTCAGGGTGAGAAGTGTGTTCCTCCGTTCAGCGATTTCCCACAGTGCCAAACAGGATGTAACTCGCAGCTGAAATGATGAACTTTTTACCCCCTGGACTGCTCAGGGAAGCTTAACTCCCCGCTAAACTGTCCTTGGTCAAATTTCTTTTAGATGAGAACCGGGCGGCAGGATTGGCCCTGGCTGTGACTTTCACATTGGTAGGGAAATGTCTGTGTTTGTCAGATCCTGGCAGGGGTGTGCTGAGAGTGGGCCCCTCTATGGGAGCCCAGGGCCCTGGGTTTAGCACTTGGCATTGGGAAAACATACTTACAGAGCCAGGGGACAGGGCCCCTGATAAGCCCTGGCTGGGCCAGGAGCACATAGCCTAAAGGTAATTTTACACAGTACTTTCAAGGCACCTCTGTTTTAACTGAGACCTGAAACATGACATCAGGTCTGTGTTCAAGATAAGGGGTCCTCATACAGGTGGAATACCCCTTATCTGGGCCTTTGCCCAGGACCCACAATGCTGACAAGCAGAGACGGAGAGAGAGGGCTTAGACTTCCCTCCCAGCAGACTCCCGATGTACCTCGGGCAGCAGTGGCTGTTAGCAGGGCTCGTGAAGATCCTCTGGACCGTAATTCTCACTTTATAGACAAAGCAACTGAAGCCCTGAGCTGAGAGAAACCTGTCACCAAGCACAGTGCATTCGTGGTATAAAATCACAAGTGTGTCTAAGGGCAACTGCAGTCCATGCACAGAGGGGTGGGAAACCCTGCCCCACACCCCTCCACAGCCTCTGTCCCGTGGGTGCCAGATCACATCTTCCTGCCCCTCTGACTTCACCCTGTGGCCCTGAGAGGGATGGTGAGAGCCCCGCCTACTCTCCATTGCTCTAACACAGCACCTGCCCGGGGTTTGCACACACAGATTGATTCTGGCTCACGGCTCTGGAGGCCGGAAGTCCCGGGCCCCAGCACCTGCCGGTCTCCCAGCAAGGCCTCCTGTGGCTTTTTAGCTTGAAAGAAAGCTGCGGGACAAGCAGGTGCACACAGACGTGCAGAACAGTGTCTAATGTCCGTGGCGACTGCCCCCTTTCTGCAGGAATCCACATGAGAGCACCCCACCCCTGTGACCTGAACACCATGCCCTGTCCCCCACCTCCTGACACTGCCATGGTGGCAATCTGATTTCAACACGAGTGCTGGGGGCGGGTGGACACACAAAACCATACTCAAACCAGAGTCATGAAATTCAAGTCCACAACCCAAGATGGGGGTTTCTGAAGTTTCCACCCGGCACCTGCCAAACCTCACCTCTAGGACCCAGAAGCCAGTAGAAAAGACACACACAGAAAAACTGAAGCAAGGCCAATCAAAATTGCTGTTACTAACACCAAAAACAACCACAGTGAGGATCATCAAAACCCTCCCCGACACAGTGCCCACTGCGTGCCAGGGCTGGGGACCCTAAGCTTGGTTATTTTATGCCCATTTTGCATTTGAGGAGGCTTCAGCCCCAAATCCCACTGCTGTGATGGTGCAGAGCTGAGGTCGGGGGGGCAACCCCGTAGGACATTCTCTGAAGTGCCATCAGACTGGAGGGTGCTGTAGGCCCAGGAGCAGCTTTTAGGGTTCCCACTGCACCTGTTTTCGAGGTTAGGGTGGGACGAGAGATTTCAGGGCTCAGGGCTCTTGATGGAGCTGGCCAGTGGGCCACAGCGGGTCTCTCCCAGCTATGAGCCATGGATGCCCCTTTTTCCAGCCCCAGATGGCTTCTGCCTGCTAGAAGCAGGTTCTCCCTAGGTTGATACAGAGCTCGGGGCCATCTGAGCTGCTGGCCTGGGCCCTCCTGCCTGCACGTGAGCCTGTCCCAGGCCTGGTGCTCCCCCACCCGGAGGACTTCCGGGCAGCTGGAGAAAGCCCCGCCCCCCTGCAGCACTCTGGTCTTCCAGGCAACTCTGGGCACTCCAGGGCAGGAGCTCTGGACCTGCTGGCCGGCCTGGGGCCTCCAGCCTGGCCTTCTAGAGCGCACACATGTCTCTGTGGCTCATCAAGGTTACTCCGGGCTGAGGTTTCCTAGGGCAGAGCTGAGAGCGGAGCTCTGACCTCTGTCCCCTGTCCCCACCCCAGGACATTAGCTCTCCACCCATTTTCCCTGAAGGCATGAATAGATGGAGGAACAAATGACCTCAGACGGGAAGCGGAGGGAGTGGCGGTCCTGTCTTTCCTTGCCTGTGTGACCTTTGGGTGAATGTGAGGGTGCAGGGCCCCGCCCTGCTGGCCGGCTCCAGGGGCCGCTCCTCTCTTCCTGGCATGGGTCAGTGCCTCCCGCTCTCCACCAGCCAAGACACTTGGCTCAAGTTTATTTCCAGAGACGGTGCCACCAACGCAAGTTGTCCTGTGTTTCATTATCCAAACACCAGATGCAGAACACGCTTTTCCCAGTGCACTCGCTCGGTTTCAAAATAGCGATGCGGGTCACAGAGGGGTCTCTGCCACACCCAGGTGTGGACAGCCCTCGAGGTCTAGGGACTGGATTGAAGGGATGCATAACAGTGCTGTACAGAAGTCATGGGGGTGGACATGAGGACTCAGATTGGAAGGACACATCTGAACAACGCTGGCCATGTCCATGCTGGACTGTGCACCTGACGAGCACAGGAGTGGGGCTTAGACCTCCCCTCCCCTGGGCTGGGCTGGGGAGAGGTCACTGGACCCTCAGCAGCAGCAGGCCGAGGGCCAGGCCAGGTGGCAGAGTCTGGGCAAGCTTTGGGACAGGTGCCAGGACCTCAGAAGCATGAGGAGACAGGTGACCATCAGAACCTGCCCAAGCAGCACAGGGGTCTCTGAGATTTGAGGACAGACATGAGTCTGCACCAAAGCCCTTGACGTCAAGGACATGGAGAAGGACATGAGTCCTGTGACTCAAGTTGACTCAGGTCCCAAGCTCCAGGGCCTGGGGGAAACGCTGCCCGCCCAGCCTGGGGCCTTGGGGCCTTTGAAAGTGCATTTTTCTCACCAACACAGAATGCAATAAAATGAGATCACAAGCGGTCTCCAGGAACTTACCATTTTCTTCCATTTGTGGCAATAGAGTGCTTCTAAAAATATTTATCCATTTCACATAAACAATGTAAAAATAACAGCTTAAAATGGTCATACCAATGGAAGGAGATTTTCCTTGGGAGAAAAAAAATCTCATGTGCTAAAAATCAAGTAAGAAATGAATAAATATGATGAATTGCCCTGTGGCATGGTGTCCTAAGTTTGGGAAGGCTCCCCTGTCTCTGGAATCCCTGACATTCAGATGAGTCACTTTGCACGGGCACGCACGGGCATGCACACATGGACACACATGCACAGTTTCATGTCACTGGGGACTGAACACAGGGACTTTTTACTGCGTTTCATCTTCATCCCTTCTCATTTTTAAGATAGGCTCTTGTAAGACTCACTGGCCGAACTCTTCCTGCGTTTATGTATTTCTTTTTCTTTGTTTCATGTGTTCCCTTTCTGAGGCGAAGCCTCATTATGTTGCCCAGGCTGGTCTTAAGCATGCGGTGCCTGACTCCAGTGTATCCTGAGGCCACTCGCGACCTTTTCTGGAGGGACCCAGAGTTCAGTAAGACAGTCTTGGGTGGCACTGAGCATTCAGCTTGTGCTGCAAGGTGGTGAGGGTCACAGGAGCCTCCGTCCCCAGAACACTGGCCAGGACAGGCAATTTAGGTGATTTTGGAGCAAAGAAAAATCATATATCCAGATTTGCTTATGCCATACCTCAAAATATGCTCTAGATTAGGGAACGTCTTTAGTTATCTGTCTTTTTAACAGTTCCAGCCAGATTGTACTAAAGCAAGAACTGAACAAATCCATGGAAAACACTGAACTTTCTCAATTGCAGAGAGATTGAACAAAGGATCAAGGAGATCAAATATTTTGACCAGATAATAACTTCAGATGTTGACACACTAAAAATACAAGCCAGGTATGATGGCACACGCCTGTAATCTCAGCACTGAGGGAGTCTGAGACAGAAGGACCTCAAGTTTGAGGTCAGCCTAGGTGAATTAGTGACTTAGGGGGACTCTGCTTTAAAATAAAAAATAGAAGGGGCTGGGGATGTAAGTCAGGTCGAAGCCCCTGGGTTCCATTTCTACTAGTGCAAAACTGTGTATATGCCTGCATGTGCATGTGTGATGTAACTTCATAGCAAATGGATTTAAAACATAATTTTTGCAAACTTGCTGGCAGAGGGTTAATTTCACAGCGAAGGGCCAAGGTCCTTCCAACCCGATCGCTGAGGTCATGAACAAAGAATCCACAGAAGGAAATGCAATTAGTAAACAAATGCTTGAGAAAATTTCCTGCAGCATTCTGAATGGGACAAATACAATTAAAATAATTACGCACCATTTTGACCTACCAAATTAAGAAAGCTTGAAAAAATAAACAGGACTGCCAGAGAAGGTATGGAACCGTGGCCTCTCGGGTTAACAGTGGGCCCTCCGTATGCAGAGCTCTGAGACCATCTGTCTGGCAGGCCAAGGGACTCAGGCTGCGTTCCAGAGGTCATAAGAGCAAACACCGTAAGAGCTTCAGAAGGAAGGATTTTCTTCACAGTGCAGAACTGATCACAACAAGCGGCCTGACGGACTTCGGCAAAGTGGCCGCTGCATTCTAAAAGCCTGTATCATAATAAGAAAGACCCTGTGTAATACTACAGTAGAATGAGCAGAGCACGTTACTGAACTCAGGAGAAAACGGAGCTGATGGGGCGGGGAGCAGGACTGATTGGCTTCTCGCTTTCCTCTTACTGACCTCTTACAAGCGTGCTTTAACAGTTATGTCAGCAGTGCTCAGACCCAATGTGTCTAAGTCTCACTAAGGGCTCCTTAAATAAGGTCCCGGGCCCGGGAATCTGGTCCACAACGTTGGACATGCACTTTTATCAGGCATTCCAGGGAGTCAGACGTCTGCAATCCCAAAACCAACGCAGAGACACCAGGTGTCCTTCCGTGAACTCCGCTCTGGCACTAACTACCCAGAATTAGCACAGGGTCCCAAAGCCCCTGAGACAGAGAAGATACTGGAGCTGAGGAATTCACTCCCTCCGCCCACTTAAACTTGAATGCCATTTTAGGGACATTCCTCCTCCTCGTAACCCCAGGCCAAGAGCCTGGTGTATCTGCACAGGGAGTTTGTTCCTTCTCTGTCATCCATTTCTCCACTCCTGACTTTCAGTTAGCAAAGCTACGTTC
This sequence comes from Dolichotis patagonum, assembly GCA_004027295.1. Lineage (NCBI taxonomy): Eukaryota > Metazoa > Chordata > Mammalia > Rodentia > Caviidae > Dolichotis > Dolichotis patagonum. Next base: position 5,283 of record PVJX010032054.1, on the reverse strand, counting down.
CCCACCCCACTATGCGTACACTTTGCAATTCACTGCTTGCTGTACACAGGAACTTGGATTTATCTGGAGGCGACGCCTCTGTGACAGGAGGTGAGGACATGGCAAAGCTGGCTGGGGAGGTAGGTGTCTCTTATTAATTATAAGACCCCAGACACATGGGGAGAACAGTTCCCAAAGCCCTGCACATGGACTTCTCGGGAGAACCCTGGTAGGTTTCCAACAGCACAGCCGAGACCGGAGGTGTGGGGTCAGGACACCCCCTCAGGACCTGCACACTGAAGTTCTCTCGGGTTTCCTTGAGATTTGGACCACATGAAAGACACAAATTAAAAAACAAAAACAAAAAACCCTTGCCATTGTGACTCTCTTCACAGTAGCCCACCCTGCTTTCTCCAGGGTGTCCTGTTAATTGCTTTTTCTCCTTCTACTCACCCAAGCTCACTCTGCAGAGCCACTGTCTGCCTCACTCTTCACTTCTACCGTCTCAAATGAACTTTACCACTGCTTTTTGCTCATTTTGTTCAATTCTTTGAGCTGAGAACCTGGAATCTACCTCTAGAGGAAGAGGCGAATGACCCAGAACCTGGTGACATTTAGTTGGAGAGCCACTTTAAGAAGGAGCCACCTGATAACATGCCCACTCCACGTTAGGGGCAAAGTCCTTCAATTCTGAACTGGACTGCCTGGAGCTAGTACCAGGCACACACACACACACACACACACACACACACACACACGGCAAGGTTGCCAACGGGACTGCTTACCCATGAGATACCCTCTGCCCATGGTCCCCAGGCTGTCTGGCTGGGAACCTACTTGAGATTTGCTACAGTGTGAAGGTCCCTCAGAATTCATGTTTTGGAAGTTTAGTCTCCAAATTCACAAGTTACGTGGCATTTGGAGATAATTTGGTTTAGATGAGGCTATGAGGGTGGAGGCACCACGGTGGCCTTGGTAGCACTGGCTGTGTAAGAAGAGGAAGAGACGGGAGCAGATTCACTGTGCTGTCTTCCTGTGTGATGCCCTTGCTGTGCCAGCATCAGCAGGAACCCCTGACTGGAGGCTGAGTGGGTCCTGGGCCCTGCTCTGGGACTTCTCAGCCTCCAGAGCCATGAACAAAACTAAATCACCTTTTGTTCTCAATAAAGTTTCCAGCCCCCAGTATCGTGTTATGGTACTAGATAGCAGACCAGGGCAGGATGCTGCTAACCTTGAACTGAGATTTGTTAATATTAGAGAATAATTCAGAAGTCAAGAAAGTGCCACACATACAAGTACTTTCCTGGCAGGGAAGTACCCTTACCTGAAAGGGTAAAAGTGAATGGGGGTGAGTGGGCACAGCTCTCTAACAGCCTTGCCGGGGACCTTCCTTGAGCCTTGTGTGAGAGTTTTTCTTTGGGGTTTCCTTGCATAGGGCGGATTGATTAAATCACTGACCACGAGATTAGACTTACCTCCACCCTTCCTCTCCTCCCCAGAGGTCAGGGCTCCAGGCCGGAAGTTCCAGCACCCTCATTATGAGCTCGGTCTCTGGCCACGGCCAGTCCCTCTCATGATACCAGGGTCCCCTGTCATCACCACCAGTTCCAACGGCGTCAGAGCTGCTGCTTACGCGCAACAGAGAAAACGCCTAACACTCTGTCTGAAGCTTTGCGCCAGGACCCAGGCAGTACGGCAGATCTAAGGTGTATCGCATCGCGGAGCTCCACCCGCCGGAGTCGTGGTGTGAAAAATGCTGGAACGCGCAGGCGCGGAGCAGGCTGGGCCCTGCTGTGCTGAGTCCCTGCGGAGTGCAGAGCCGGAACTGCAGGGTCCGGGTTGTGCTTTGTCCCCAGGGAGTGCACCGGAAGTCGGTGTGATCACCGCCAAAAGCCGAGCACACCAGACTTAACCAAGGGGAGCAAGTATCAACTGCACAGCACAGTCGCGAGACACAAAGTAAATAAATAAATAATCACGTCAGTAAAAATTACCATCCGTTACTTATCAACGTTAAATCGGGGGCGCAGAACACACGACATCCCAGAGTCACGCTGGCGCATACCAGGCTGGGGGTGAACAGGATGCAGCAGACCACGAGCAGCGTACCCCTCACCTGGATCACATGAAAGAGGGTCTCAGCCCTGGGCGCAGCGGCCACACACGGCGCCCTGCCGCGTCTCACCCGGCTGGTGGTGAACGTGGAAAGGCTGACAGGGACTCATCACTGCAGGGCCCCGGGGGTTGCACTTCTGGAAGGGGCGGCGTGGCGTCTGGGGAAGGAAGGAGCCCAGAGGGCTGGGTACGCGGTGCTGGACCAAGATCAACTAGCTTTGCTGTTGAGTATAGGGCGGGCAGGGGTGGTGGTGGCGTATAACTGTGCCCTTTAGGTTAGCGTTTTATGAAGTAAGAGCAAACGAAATTGAGGATGTAGGTGAGGACCCAGTCACTGTCCCGACTGACTCTAAACTGCGCCCTTTAAAAGACTTCTGTGCAGCCTCCTGTGGGCAGTCCTTTCCTGCTGGGAAAGGAACCCGGAAGCTGAGGCCCCCCCCCCCCCCGGCTAGAGGAGGACCCTGGAACCCACATCGCGTGCACCTCCGGACCCCTTTTCTTCGCGCCTGTATAATCCTGATGCTGGAGTCAGACAAGGAGGCTGTTCTTTAGGCCAGATGCTTTCCTAGCCTGGCTGAACAGAAATAACGTCTGGCTGCATCACCCCTCTGCGCTTGCTCTCTCCCTCCCTCCCTGTCTCTGTCTCTGTCTCCTGATTGGACTCTGGAGGGGCGGGTGGCTGGACCCGATCTCCGAAGTCCCCCAAGTCAGCCCCGGGGCTGACACTCAGCGCAGAATTTCAATATCCGTGGGCATTCTGCGGAGTATGAAAAAATGCGGTTTTGTGAAATTGTTTCCATTTTGCATGTACGTGTATGGGGTGTGTGTGTGTGTGTGTGTGTGCGCACGTGTGCGTGCCTGAACACCTGCTAAGATACTAGGATAGAAGAACGAGTTTATATATTTGGTCTGCATCGCCGGTTCCCAGCCAAAGCTTCTAAAATTCTTGCAGTTTCCAAAGTGATGAGAGCAATAAAAGTACAACACCACCTTTAGTAGTTAGAACAAAGCCCTTCCAACCACACTCCAGTCAATGTCAGTGAGGCCTAAGCATGGGCTGGCTCACCCGGGAACCAGCTGGGTACTTCGAGGGGTGGAACTGTCACCCCCCCTGCTGCCCACCAGGGAGAGAGACGGGCTGGAGATGGTCCTCATCACAGTGGCCGATGCTGTGCCCAGTGATGCTCCGTGATAAATCCTTCAGAGAGGCCAAGGGACGGGCTCAGAGCTCACAGAGGGGAGCGGCACATGCATAGTGGGGTGCCGGCCCTCCCCCCACCTGTGCATGGCCTCTGCCTGGCTGCTCTGCTGTCGTACCCTACACAATAAGCAGACGATCTTTATAAGTAAACTGCTGTGCTGAGTTCTGGGAGCTTCTCCAGCCGCCACGGGACCCGAGAAGAAGGTGACAGAGATCGCTGATGTATAACTGGCGTCTTGATGCACAGAGGCTGACTCTGGGTTGAGATTGGGGTGTACGAGGCGTGGTGTGGGGAAGAGCCCTTTAGCGTGGGGGATCTGGTGCTGGCGTGGGGTCCACAGGGCCAGGACTGAGCCTTGAGACGCGCATCACCTTCTAGGAGAGAATGAACTGCAAGAGCGAGGAAAAAACACACATTTTGCAACTGAAAAGTTGGAACAGAGCTTTTAAAAAAAAAACCAGAATATTTAAAGCTATTTGTCCAGCTCCCTCGGGATGACACATCCACCCCAGCCCTGGGGCCAGGGCAGTTTCCACAAAACTAGATTTCCAACATTTTCCTGGACCTGCTGCTGGGTGAGGCCTGCTGACTCCACACATGCCTGTCTGCTGGCCTTTGTCCTCCCCTCTTATAAGTTTAAACGCTTCAGTGAGTGCAGAGGGGACGGACTGCCCTCTGGACTTGGCCAAATTGTGAGTAAACTTGTTTTCTCATTTTTATGAGCTTTTCTTTACTCCTATGGTGGGCAAGCAAAGGAATCCAGATAGTGGGCCCAGAGTCAGTCATCTGCCTGGCCTCCCAGTAACGATTTGCCACCAGACGGGGCATGTATGTGCGTAGAAAGAAAATGCTTTTTCTTTCCCTGGCTTCCACTCGGTTGTACTGAAACCTCAGTCCCACTGCTTGAACTCCAGCTTCTCCCTGGGCTGGGAGCCCTGGAAGGGAGGATGTCAGCGCCTGTGATCTGAGACGAGGGAGAAGTAGGGCAGAGAAAGCCACGAAACAACTGCAGTGATTCAGTGAGGGCTGCAGGACCTCAGGGGAGACCAGAGCGGGAGTCACGGGGAACCGCACTGACACTGAGGTGCCTGCCTGAATGGCGGTCACGGCCAGCAGGACCCTCTGCAGGGGGAGGGTGGGGCGTGACCGGCAGTGGTGGTACAGCCACAGTGACTTCAAAGGACCTGCAGGACATGACGCAGGTAGAGGTGACTACCTCAGTCCTGGGAGAGTCGCTGCAAAATTATCCGAGCTCAGGAACTGGGGAGCATAAACCAGGGATTCCCCTGCCTCTGGGGAGAACCCCCCTCTTACTACGTGGTGAGAGAAATCGGGAGCAAGGTGAGTCACCTGGAGAGAAAGGACAGTGGGACGAGGGGAGTTCCAGCTTGTGGAAGAGCTGGACGCCCATCAGGAAAGAGCCCGGCCTGCAGACCAGGTGAGCTGTTGACCAGAAAGCTCCAGAGAAGCTGGCAAAACAAATCAAGGTGAACACACAAATGCAACAATATTCAGGTGAGCCAATGAATTAATAAACAAGTTAGAGAATGTATGACTGTTCTCATCTCTGTTCACAGAAGGACGCGCTAAACAAGGAAATCACTTACATCAATGGTTTTCGGTGTCAGCAAAGGTAAAAGCAAACTGAAAAACATGTACAGCAGTAAGGTCCTGGGGAGCATTTCAGAAAGGGGCCCCCAAGTCCGCTGCGTATCCACATCAGGCCGGGCTGCTGGGTCCCCTCGGAACTGCGTCTTGAGGAAGAGCAAGATTTAGACAGGTGCAGCCCGGGGAGGGAGGGCCAGGTGTCCAGCACAGCATGGGGCCGGCGAGGACCTAGTCCTAGGTAAACAAGGCCACCTGTGTCAGGGAGGTGCCCGCCTGACTTCATTTCCCTACGCCTGTCCACAAAGACACGTGCAGACTCTTTGAAAACGCATTTAATTACTCACAGAAATGATATCTGCCCAGAAGAGGTTTAATCCAC